>OW028693.1:1952500-2222500 GCA_932294315.1 Epinotia nisella
GCCGTGAGCGCGTGCGCCGACCCACTGGCGGATGTACCGTTTGCGGCGCGCAAAGTTTAGGTATAATTCTGAGTTCCCACGGCGCAGTTAGGTAGCACTGATTGTACTTCAGAACTGAAATGTCAAGTAGGGATTGTCCGATTCCCACTTGAGGATTTTTCTTTAGGGCAATGGCATTGTATAGGTACTTTTCTTGACGACCAGTAGACTCTTTTTTCCGTTTTTGCCATTTTGGCCACGGAACCCTAAAAAGAACTATATAATTAACGAACCTGCCCACAAAATTTCACGAGAATCGGTTGAGAAATGCGACCAAGCATAGAACTTCGTTCGCTTCGCTCGCTCGTCGGATAGACTTACCCTCAGCAGTCTGAAGGCGTAGAAGGACGCGGCGAACAGAACCGAGAAGGGAGTCGGCAGCCGGTCCGAGAGCAGCGGCGCGGGGCGGAGCTCCACCACCGCGTCGCGCGCCGCCGTCGCTCTGCAACACACGCTCGTCTCTTTCACACCGACCACAAACCACGGGGAAGACTGAATAGGGAATACTTTAAGAACTTTCGGCGCGGGCCGCCGTCGCTCTGCAACATACAGTCGGCTCTTTCACACCAATCGAGGAGTGAACAGAATAGGGGACACATTCTGGTTCTAATTCGGGAATTTCGTTCGCACTTCAGTGATGCGTGCATTGACGGGCGACTGAAAGTTTCTTATTTTATCCTAAAATTCTATTGATGATGATCTGTCCGACCGTTTTCGGCCATGGCGACCACTCCGACTCCTATCTAGTTTTGGCGCTACTCTAAAACCGGACAGGATTCATCATCATCATCATCATATCAGCCCAAAGACGTCCACTGCTGAACATAGGCCTCCCCCAAAGAGTGCCACAATGACCGGTCCTGCGCCACCCGCATCGCTAAACTTAAGTGGCAGTGAGCGGGGCACATTGCACGTAGGACAGGATTATTATAAAGCAATAGAGAGTATTTATTTATAGAAGCAGTAAATATTTAACACTTTCAGTTCCAAGAACTCGCCTAACGGACGCTCTGTTCGCAGGCGCTTTCCTTTACTTAGCGGGAAAACCACGGCATCGACTGCGAGCGTAGTGCTACGAAATTGTTGGCAGTGAATGTGTTAAAGAAATCAAAACAAGCACGCGTATCTGACACGATATATTTTTGCTCGTTTGTTTATGGCAGATCCTGGTGACTGTACCAGGACGACATGACTATCAAAGCACTAACTCGAGCGCGGCTTTAGCCGGCGCCGCGTGCTGCGCGAGCCCCGCCCACGACGGGGCCGCGTGAGTGTTCGCGTCCAGCTCCACGAACTCGTGCGCTCCCGGTAGTCACAACAACACTAGAGCACTAACTTGAGTGCGGCTCTAGCCGGCGCGGAGTCGGCGGCGGGCGCGGCGGCGCCGGCGCACGCCAGCACGCCGTCCCACGGGCCCGCGCGCGCCGCGTGCTGCGCGAGCCCCGCCCACGACGGGGCCGCGTGAGTGTTCGCGTCCAGCTCCACGAACTCGTGCGCTCCCGGTAGTCACAACAACACTAGAGCACTAACTTGAGTGCGGCTCTAGCCGGCGCGGAGTCGGCGGCGGGCGCGGCGGCGCCGGCGCACGCCAGCACGCCGTCCCACGGGCCCGCGCGCGCCGCGTGCTGCGCGAGCCCCGCCCACGACGGGGCCGCGTGAGTGTTCGCGTCCAGCTCCACGAACTCGTGCGCTCCCGGTAGTCACAACAACACTAGAGCACTAACTTGAGTGCGGCTCTAGCCGGCGCGGAGTCGGCGGCGGGCGCGGCGGCGCCGGCGCACGCCAGCACGCCGTCCCACGGGCCCGCGCGCGCCGCGTGCTGCGCGAGCCCCGCCCACGACGGGGCCGCGTGAGTGTTCGCGTCCAGCTCCACGAACTCGTGCGCTCCCGGTAGTCACAACAACACTAGAGCACTAACTTGAGTGCGGCTCTAGCCGGCGCGGAGTCGGCGGCGGGCGCGGCGGCGCCGGCGCACGCCAGCACGCCGTCCCACGGGCCCGCGCGCGCCGCGTGCTGCGCGAGCCCCGCCCACGACGGGGCCGCGTGAGTGTTCGCGTCCAGCTCCACGAACTCGTGCGCTCCCGGTAGTCACAACAACACTAGAGCACTAACTTGAGTGCGGCTCTAGCCGGCGCGGAGTCGGCGGCGGGCGCGGCGGCGCCGGCGCACGCCAGCACGCCGTCCCACGGGCCCGCGCGCGCCGCGTGCTGCGCGAGCCCCGCCCACGACGGGGCCGCGTGAGTGTTCGCGTCCAGCTCCACGAACTCGTGCGCTCCCGGTAGTCACAACAACACTAGAGCACTAACTTGAGTGCGGCTCTAGCCGGCGCGGAGTCGGCGGCGGGCGCGGCGGCGCCGGCGCACGCCAGCACGCCGTCCCACGGGCCCGCGCGCGCCGCGTGCTGCGCGAGCCCCGCCCACGACGGGGCCGCGTGAGTGTTCGCGTCCAGCTCCACGAACTCGTGCGCTCCCGGTAGTCACAACAACACTAGAGCACTAACTTGAGTGCGGCTCTAGCCGGCGCGGAGTCGGCGGCGGGCGCGGCGGCGCCGGCGCACGCCAGCACGCCGTCCCACGGGCCCGCGCGCGCCGCGTGCTGCGCGAGCCCCGCCCACGACGGGGCCGCGTGAGTGTTCGCGTCCAGCTCCACGAACTCGTGCGCTCCCGGTAGTCACAACAACACTAGAGCACTAACTTGAGTGCGGCTCTAGCCGGCGCGGAGTCGGCGGCGGGCGCGGCGGCGCCGGCGCACGCCAGCACGCCGTCCCACGGGCCCGCGCGCGCCGCGTGCTGCGCGAGCCCCGCCCACGACGGGGCCGCGTGAGTGTTCGCGTCCAGCTCCACGAACTCGTGCGCTCCCGGTAGTCACAACAACACTAGAGCACTAACTTGAGTGCGGCTCTAGCCGGCGCGGAGTCGGCGGCGGGCGCGGCGGCGCCGGCGCACGCCAGCACGCCGTCCCACGGGCCCGCGCGCGCCGCGTGCTGCGCGAGCCCCGCCCACGACGGGGCCGCGTGAGTGTTCGCGTCCAGCTCCACGAACTCGTGCGCTCCCGGTAGTCACAACAACACTAGAGCACTAACTTGAGTGCGGCTCTAGCCGGCGCGGAGTCGGCGGCGGGCGCGGCGGCGCCGGCGCACGCCAGCACGCCGTCCCACGGGCCCGCGCGCGCCGCGTGCTGCGCGAGCCCCGCCCACGACGGGGCCGCGTGAGTGTTCGCGTCCAGCTCCACGAACTCGTGCGCTCCCGGTAGTCACAACAACACTAGAGCACTAACTTGAGTGCGGCTCTAGCCGGCGCGGAGTCGGCGGCGGGCGCGGCGGCGCCGGCGCACGCCAGCACGCCGTCCCACGGGCCCGCGCGCGCCGCGTGCTGCGCGAGCCCCGCCCACGACGGGGCCGCGTGAGTGTTCGCGTCCAGCTCCACGAACTCGTGCGCTCCCGGTAGTCACAACAACACTAGAGCACTAACTTGAGTGCGGCTCTAGCCGGCGCGGAGTCGGCGGCGGGCGCGGCGGCGCCGGCGCACGCCAGCACGCCGTCCCACGGGCCCGCGCGCGCCGCGTGCTGCGCGAGCCCCGCCCACGACGGGGCCGCGTGAGTGTTCGTGTCCAGCTCCACGAACTCGTGCGCTCCTGGTAGTCACAACAACATTAAACTAGTGGCTCTGTGAACTGTACAACTCGAGATTTATTATTATTATAAGGAATTATTATTTGAAAAACTTTACATTTACACAAACTCAATAAGTAAATAAATCACTGCTCAAAGTAGTATGAACTTTAACTTTTTTTTTTGTCGGTGTGGTAGCCTTCCTTGCCTCGGCGCAACTTGGGACTTTGGATCTTGTCACTCGTATTTTACCAATTGATGCTGGCAATATCCAGGTCCCATTTATCGCAGAGGCACTCTCTAAATGGTCTATCGTTAGTCGGGGGGATGAACGGCCTAAAAGTCTTGCTGTGCAGAGAGGTTGGGACGACATTCTGTGCAAAGGAATTTTGGCGGAATTATTAGGGGGGGCAGTAGGGGCTAATATAGCGCGCCTCAAGGCTGCATCTACCCCCGAGGCGGGAGCATGGTTACACGCACTGCCCTCGCCCCACATAGGCACTCTGTTGGATGATGACTCGCTTCGGATCGCGGCTGCGTTGCGGTTGGGGTGTAAGGTCTGTGAGATGCACCGTTGCATTTGTGGGGTGGTGGTTGAGGAAAACGGGCACCATGGTTTGAGCTGTCAGAGGTGTGCGGGGCGTTTTCCGAGGCACCACGCCATCAATGATTTGGTTCGTCGGGCTTTAGTTTCGGCCAACGTGCCTTGTGTCCTGGAGCCTCCGGGGTTGTGCCGCACGGATGGGAAAAGGCCTGATGCTCTAACGTTGGTTCCATGGCAGAAAGGGCGGTGCCTCTTATGGGACGCTACATGTGTTAGCACGTTCGCCCCGTCCCATTTGAGCCACACCATCAGATCCGCGGCGTCGGCCGCCGAGTCGGCGGCTCGGTTGAAACATGCCAAGTACTCTGCCTTGGAGCCAATGTACGACTTTGTGCCAGTGGCGGTGGAGACTGCGGGACCTTGGGGTACGGAGGCCAAAGACTTTATACGGGATTTGGGACGGCGGCTTAGGGATAGGGGCTGCGATCCTCGTTCCGGATCGTTCCTGGCTCAACAGATTTCCTTGGCCATCCAGCGCGGCAACGCCGCCAGTGTCATGGGAACTTTCGGGCCACCAACGATCCGGGACGGTACTTTTTGTTAGTTTAGTACGTATTGCTGACGAAGCCTGTTGCGGATTCTATTCTTTGACTTTGACTTTAACTTTGATTAGATAAACTTGTTCCTAGTTCACTAAGTAATAAATATATACTTTAACACCATAAAAATAAAGTTGCAAACAGCTTACCCAGCTCCCTCAGAGCGTTGCGCGCCCTCCGCGGCGCCAGCACGGACACGTGCGCGCCGCGCGAGCTCAGCAGCTGCACCAACGCGCAGCCCTCGCCGCTCGCCGCGCCGCATATCACCACGCTAAAAAAATATTAAATGCTGTAGACCAGAATATTTGTAGCACAAGCTAATATTGACTTTGTATCTGAACATGAAGGTTCAAATTAAAATGACAGTATTTGCACGATTTTAATCAGAACTTGTATACGGGTGGCGCGAAATCGATCAATGTAGCTTTCGGCTGATATTTTTACATTCCATCGAGCAGCTTAGCCGGACTAACGAATGGAGCGCTAGGGCTCCTGCAAGAGCAGCACTAGCGTCCTCCGCTACCCCGCCAAGCGCACCAAGTACCAGGGCAACAGAACATGCGAGGCAGTTCCCTACGCGCATACCGTTTCCCCTTTAATTCCAGTACGCGAAATAGCCGATCCATGGAGCCCCAGGACTCCTGTAACGGCCGGGCAGCGTCCTCCACTAGACGAGCCAAAGGTGCAAGTACCAGGGACACAGAACATGCGAGGCAGTTCCCTAGGCGCCTACCATTTCCCCTTTAATTCCAGTACGCGAAATAGCCGATCCATGGAGCCCCAGGACTCCTGTAACGGCCGGGCAGCGTCCTCCACTAGACGAGCCAAAGGTGCAAGTACCAGGGACACAGAACATGCGAGGCAGTTCCCTAGGCGCCTACCATTTCCCCTTTAATTCCAGTACGCGAAATAGCCGATCCATGGAGCCCCAGGACTCCTGCAACGGCCGGGCAGCGTCCTCGACTAGACGAGCCAAAGGTGCAAGTACCAGGGACACAGAACATGCGAGGCAGTTCCCTATGCGCATACCGTTTCCCCTTTAATTCCAGTACGCGACATAGCTGATCCATGGAGCCCCAGGACTCCTGTAACGGCCGGGCAGCGTCCCCCACTAGACGAGCCAAAGGTGCAAGTACCAGGGACACAGAACATGCGAGGCAGTTCCCTATGCGCATACCATTTCCCCTTTAATTCCTGTACGCGAAATAGCCGATCCATGGAGCCCCAGGACTCCTGTAACGGCCGGGCAGCGTCCCCCACTAGACGAGCCAAAGGTGCAAGTACCAGGGACACAGAACATGCGAGGCAGTTCCCTACGCGCATACCGTTTCCCCTTACATTCCAGCGAGCAGCGTAGCCGCTCTAAGGCCTGGAGCGCCAGGGTCCCCGCCCAGGGCAGCGAGGCGGCGGCGTCCGCGGCCAAACCCAGAGGCCGTTTGCTCACACGAGTACTAAAAAATAAAGGGATTTCATTATTACTGATGATGTCGGTTAATCCGAACTGTGTCAATACGAAAAAACCGGACAAGTACGTGTTCAACTCGCGTGGTGAAGGTTCCGTAAAATTCTTATTCTCTAAACATTAGGCGCTCCATACAAAATACACAAAAATGTTGAGAATTTTCCCCTTACTTCGAATACTCAAACTTCTTATAGGTTTTCCTGTAATCTTTAGGCAAGGAACTATTTTCCATATTTTTTTCAGAATTTTAAGCCTAGTATTTTGGAGATGAGGGGGGGGAATGGTAAATAATATGTGTACCAAATTTCAACTCAATCGGTCCAGTATTTCCGGAGCAAATCAGCTGTGACAGACGCACGAGTGATCCTATAATATTGCAAGATTTGATGACAAACATCGGGACAGGTGAAACTAAATAAGTTTCTTTTAAAAAAATAATTTTTGGTACAAGTTTTTATTGCCATCAACTACTCATTGAGACTATTCTAACGAGCCCCAACTCAACGGGGTTACGTCGGTTAAATTTCTAGGGCTACCTTCTGTCTCCATCGTTAGATCAGCTCGATGGTACCATAATATTGAATTGTCATCTCAAGTAAATCCTCCGCGGTATCAGGCATGAGCTGACTGCCGATCTTCGGTACCGGTGGGGTCCGGCTCGGGGCTCACCTGCGCACGGTGAGCAGCTCGCTGGCCGCGCCGCCGCCCCACTCGCTGACGCAGCCCCACACCTCGTCGCCGAGCTCCAGCTCGCCCGCGCCGCGCCCCACGTCCAGCACCACCCCTGCAAGGACTCCCGGAACTGGTGACCCTCATATTGCTCGAACAATCAATGTATCAATGGGGAATGGATGAAAATTTTAGAAATGCCTGATTATTTTTTTGGTGATAGGAATAACCTTCCTTAGCACCAGAAAAAAGTTTCAGATTTTTCAGCTTCGACAATTATTTTTGAAAAATATAAACAGTTTTCTCGCTTACGTTTTGGGTCAGGGACCTTTCCTCGATCGGTCTCATATTACAAAAAAAAATATCTTAAATATCTGTGGTAAACTGACACTGGCAATGATATTGACAGTTGCAGCAGCTATATTTGTCATTACCAGTGTCAGTTTGCCACAGATATTTAAGATATTTTTTATTTAGGTTATTCCTATCACCAAAAAAATAATCAGGCATTTCTAAAATTTCCATCCATTCCCAATTGTATTAGCCGACCGAATAGCCTAGTGGTTAGAGAACCTGACTATGAAGCTTGAGGTCCCGGGTTCGATTCCCGATCGGGGCAGATATTTGTATGATAAAATACGAATGTTTGTTCTCGAGTCTTGGATGTTTAATATCTATTTAAGTATGTATTTATCTATGTAAGTATGTTTATCCGTTGTCTAGTACCCATAGTACAGGCTTTGCCTAGTTTGGGACTGGATCAATTGGTGTGAATTGTCTCACGATTTTTTTTTTTTGTATGTCTACTTCCTTTATCTTTGTGTCTTTTGTGTAGTGAATAAATATCTTCTTTCTTTCTTTCTTTCTTTCTTTCTTAAACACAATATCGGTGACTACCGCGACAATCCGCGGTATATCGTATCATTCGTATCCCACCAAAAACATAAATGTGAAAATGGGAGCCAAGTTCAATATTAAGAATACGCGTGGTTGTCGACTTCGCCGATGAAAGAATTGAGATCATTTAGTTCCAAGTTCAGTAGATAATCGTAAAATAAAATGTATTCTTAAGAACATATGTATAATTTCTTATTTTTAACCCCCGACGCAAAGAGAGGGGTGTTGTAATCTGTCTGTGGTATTGTAGCTCCCAAACGGATAGACCGATTTGAACGTGGTTTTTTTTGTGTCATAGGTAATTTTAACCCGAGTGTTCTTGGTCATGTTTAATCAATCATCATCACTTTGAAATAAAAAAATCGGGAGTTTTTCAACTTTTCTAAGTTGTAGTTATTAACCCCCGACACAATATGTATCTGTCTGTGGTATCGTAGCTCCCAAACGGATGGACCGATTTAAATGCGGTTTTTTATGTCCTAGATCATTTTAACCCGAGTGTTCGTAGCCATGTTTAATCAAAATCGGTTCAGCCGTTTTCGAGATATTGAACTTTGAAATGAAAAAATCGGGGGTTTTTCTAATTTCTACTACAATAATGTTCGCTTTATACATTTGAACACTCGAATTATTTACACAAAGCAGATAATTTAGGCTAAATTGATGCTCAAGACTTGACTTGGCTAGTTTTTGCCTGTTAGTGTTTAGGCCTGCGAATGTCAAATGACGTTATGTATGGAAATCGAACCAACTTAACGTAGATCGGTCTGCAATCGTAAGGTTGGTGCCCTCTGTCATGTACCAGGGCATAAGAGGTGGTGAGTAGGTTGTCGAGTAGACTGACCCGCGAATCCCCGGCCGACGACGGGCTGCGCGCGGCCGCACAGCGCGCGCAGCGCCGCGCCGCGGCCGCGCAGCGCGGCGCGGTCGCGCGGACACACGCTGAACGCCTGCACGCGGACCAGCACCTCGCCCGCGCCCGCCGCTGCAACGCCACAAGAACATGACCCCCTGGTACCGCGGTACAAACGGACCGTCAACCACTTCCTAAACTATACGTTCTCCAAGGCGCTATTACGTTGCGGGTACTCGGTTGCACTGAGTTCAATATAGTACATTGTTTAACGAGGGACGTAAGTGGAATATTGCTAACGAGAATCTATCAGAAGCCCGACGCCGAAGGCGGAGGGCTTTTGATGACTCGAGTTTGCAATATTCTTACGCCCGTGTTATACACAATGTTTTTCATCACATTTGCGAGGAAATAAATAACAACAAAAGACAGAAAAATGTAAGTTTCATACAGCAGCACCAATCAAAAATTGACAACTTCACTTCCAGATCAGTGCTAGTAGAGCGCGCAGTTCAATATTTCAACCAATCACAGAGCAGTATTCTTGCGGGGCGGGGCGTCGTGACCAACTAGATTTTTTTATTCAACCAATCACACAGCAACCAGATTTGCTTAAGCCAATCAGAGGGTTCTATTGTTTTAAAACTAAACTTAACAGCCCGTGGGAGGTAAAACGGCTATAACTGCTCTGCACGCTCGCAAGTAATAACGCCATTGACGAGCAAGTGTGATGAAAAAATTGTAATACCTGGTGCCGTAGCATCCTCGACGAGTATGACGCTCTGGTCATTCTGCGCGTGCAGGGCGCGCGCGTGCGGCCCCGCGGGCACGTGGCTCGCGCAGCGGAGCCCCACGGCCAGCCCGCAGCCCCCGCCCAGCGCCAGGCCGCACGCGAATATCAGCATGCTGCGGCGCCACACTGGGAACGAGAAGATGACGAGAAGACTTCACAGTACCAGGACACCATGAAGAATGCGAAGGATAACACAGTGAGGGAACAGCTCGGAGTTGTTTTTAGTACATTGTTTAACGAGGGGCGTAAGTGGAATATTGCTAACGAGAGTCTATCAGAAGGCGGAGGACTTTTGATGACTCGAGTTTGCAATATTCTTACGCCCGTGTTATATACACAATGTTTTTCATCACATTTGCGAGGAAATAAATAACTACAAAAGACAGAAAAGTCTAAGTTTCATACAGCCGCACCAATCAAATATTCACTTCCAGATCAGTGCTAGTGGAGCGCGCAGCTTCAATATTTCAACCAATCACAGAGCAGTATTCGTGCGGGGCTTGGCCAAGTAGATTTTTTTAAATGCCGATTCCAACACTGTTGGGTCGTTTCACTAATGCATTCATTCGGCACTTTTGTATCCAAATGTGTGTTCATTTTGAGTGAAAGATCATTCAAAATGATTGATAAGAATGAGCAAGGACATAATCGATTGATAAAACCGCACTCAAATCGACACGCACTGATACACACTTGAACATATCTCACCATTATAGCGTCGGGGCTATAAAATACTAGGATACCATGAACACGACATACCTCGATCTCTAAACAGAGCCACCAGCTCTTCATACAGCAGGATAGGGGAGAGGGGCGGGGTCCCGTCCCGGATGCGCTGCGCCGCGTCGCGCGTCCAGGCCACGATGCGGTCCCGCCCCTCCTCTATCAGCTCGTGGTGCCAGATGTCGTTGAACGCTTCTCGGATCTGGGTACCAGGGTAACATAGGTAGTGAGAAACTACAGCTTAATTGATTCATGCGTGGCTAGCGCAAGTGACGACGTGGCGTGAGACGAGAACAACCCTTCTCTTTCTTATTTAAATAGTGCGAGTGTGACAGAGATTTGTCAGCATGTACTAGCCTCAATTAAACCCTAGGGGGTAAGCCTCCCTTCAACATGAAAGTAACATATTTAAACTTTATTGCTCAATTAGCAACTGCGTCTGGACCCGGGATAAGAACTATCCTGTATTTTAATCCAGGCTGTAAACTATCTTCGTACAAAATTTCATCCAAATCAGTTCAGCCGTTTAAGCGTGATTAAATAAGAAACAACTAAACGTACAAACATTAAAAAATCCAAACTTTCGCATTTAATAATATTAGTAGAGGATACAGAAAATTAAGTAAGATCGTGTTTTTCGCCAAAATGCCAGAAATAAATAAATATTAGAGGCCAATCTTACACCAACCAAACTAGTCCCACAGTAAGCTCAATAAGGCTTGTGTGGGTACTGGACGACGATATATTTAATAAATATAAATAGGTACTTAAATACACAGATGACATCCAGGATTCATATTCATGGCTCATCACACAAATATTTGCCGTTACCGGGATTCGAACCCAGGACCAGCTTCGTAGGCAGCGCCACTACCCACTGGGCTAAACAGGTCGTCAAAATAAAGGCAGATATCGTGTTAGCCCGTGTAAAGTACTCACTTAAATATATGTATTTCTTTATATCTTCTTTTACTGCACAAAAGCAGAAAAGTCTAGTTAGTAGGCCAATGGGGTCTCATATGAAAGGGCTTTAATTGCAAATTCTGAAATAGTTTTTGTTTTCCACAGTGGTAAGATTTTCATTCATAAAGGAAAATGTTATCTCCGAAGTTAACCAAAAGAAAAAATTTAAAATAATATATATTATTAATATTAACGTAAATATAATTATTAATATTAACGTAATAATATT
Source organism: Epinotia nisella (assembly GCA_932294315.1). Taxonomy (NCBI): domain Eukaryota; kingdom Metazoa; phylum Arthropoda; class Insecta; order Lepidoptera; family Tortricidae; genus Epinotia; species Epinotia nisella. Next base: position 1,963,882 of record OW028693.1, read on the forward strand.
AACGGAACAGTATAACGAGACTTCTATCTAGTGTATTATTTATTATTCTTCAAAATACATTTGTTAATTAAGTTTGTAATTTAATACTTGTGTTTAATTTTTTCCTTCAAATTCGTATGAAAATTCACCTTCTAGCAAAAAAAAAAAGAATTAAGTATCAAATTTAATTCACTTGATAAAGAATTAATGCTGAAAAACCAACATACATACCGAGTTCCTTGGTCGCGCAAGTTAGTAACAAAATGCCCCGCTAAATGGCGCTGTAGGTACTCATGACTTAACTATACTATGCGTTGTTAAGATTTTTTCAAAATATGGGCGGGGCAAGACGGGTATGTTGTATGAAATTTTGTACGGAACCCGCGGTGCGCGAGTCAGACTCGCACTTGACCGGTTCTTCTATTCCATCCATACCTTGTTGAGAACCTCGACGGCGTGGCTGACTGCATCCTCGACGCGGGATCGGCCGTTTCCTGCTGCTGATTTGGCTGCTTCCTGCAAAATGATGTATTCCATTGAATTTCCAAATCATGTAAGTATTTTTCATCTCTCATACTCTGAAAGTAGGTAATTGTTTATCTGAATAGCGGGTTGAAAGGGAGGCATGTCGCCCCTAGGGCTGAAAAGTAATTTTAAAAAAACCGGTCAAGTGCGAGTCTGACTCGCGCACCGAGGGTTCCGTACGACCAAGGAACTCGGTATATACAGTAAGGGAAATGTATGCACGTACCACTGTAGAACCCTGTCGCAATTGACAGGCCGCCGTCACTCAAACTCGAGTGGTATGTCACCTTATTGCGATAGAGTTCTACGGTGGTACGTTAATACATTTCCTTTACTGTATGTTGGTTTTTCAGCGATAATTCTTTATCAAGTGAATTAATTTCGATAATTCTTTTTTTATTTGCTAGAAGGTACTTTCAGAACACTTTCATATGAATTTGAAGGAAAAAAATGAAACACAGAAGTATTAAATTACAAACAAAATTAACATATGATTTTTGATGAATAAAAAAAAATTACGCTAGATAGAGGTCTCGTTATACTTTTCCGGTAATATTCACGTTAATATTAATCATATATATTATTTTCAAATTTTTCGCTTGGTTAACTTCGGAGATAAGGGGGGGGAATGGTATTTTTTTCAACATTTTTCTTTATAAATCAAAATTTTACCATGGTAGAAAAAAAAAGAAAAACTGTTTTAGAATGTACAATTCAAGCCCTTTCATATGATACCCCACATGGCCTACTAACTAGACTTTGAATTTTTGCCCCCCCTCTTATCCGCCCTTTTTTATACAAATTAAAAGTATATATTAAAAATTTTCATTTTCCATACACGAAGATTAGCTTTGTATACAACTATTCCAAATTTCAAATCGATAGCATTAGTAGTTCCTGAGATATTTGACTTTGTGACAGACAGACAGACGGACGGAGTCGCACCATAAGGGTTCCGTTTTTACCTTTTTGGTCCGGAACCCTAAAAAACAATGACCAATGACAGAAACCTAAACTGCCACACTTCGTTAAACTGAATTGTTTTTAGGGTTCCGTAGCCAAAATGGCAAAAACGGAACCCTTATAGTTTCGTCATGTCCGTCTGTCCGTCTGTCCGTCTGTCCGTCTGTCCGTCTGTCCGTCTGTCCGTCTGTCCGTATGTCACAGGCATTTTACTCGAAAACTATAAGGTGTATTTGAATAAAATTTTGAGGATAGGTGTATTTTGTTAGCCGCTACATAGTTTTGTGATTAAAATGACAAAAAAAATTTTTTTAGGGGTGCTCTCCATACATAAAACTAAAAGTCAAAATTTTTTTTTTCATTGTGACCCCCCGTGTGGCACATCAATCGATAGGCCTTTCAAAATAAATATAAGGTTTCTCAGCAATTTTTTTGATTAAGTGAATAGAGTCGGAGATAATCGTCCCGAAAGTCACTAAAATTCTGTCCCCCCCCCTCTAATTTTTGAACCGTGCATTGTAAAAATATGAAAAAAATCATGGACGTAGGGCTTATTAAATTCTTTCAGCGAAAATTGTTTTGAAGAAGATCGGTTCAAAGGTTTTCGAGATATTGCTGAAAAACTGCCTTCCTCAAAGAAAAGGATGTAAGTGCCGTAAGATTTCAATGACGATACGACCTTTTTAATAGGCACGGAACCCTACGTTCTGCGTGGTCCGACACGCACTTGGCCGGTTTTTTTGATGTTTATTGTTAGTTATTACGGTAACGTTATCTAAAAAGTTGTAATTTAAGTCAGTTAAAGTTATTAAAGCCATTTAGAAAAATAATAAATACATAATTGTAACAAATGTAATTTTTTAGTAGGTAATTTTTTTTTGATGTTGTATTTCCTCTGTGTTGTTTATATTCCTATTATTCGAAATGAAAAGTAGAGTGTTTAACTCGGGTGAAAGCCATCCATTTCAGTCTCGAACTATATCTTGTCTGAAATGGGTGGCTTTCAACCCTTGGTTAACAATCTACTATTACGTCACCCTAGCTAGGACGTAAGTGGGATTTTCTGCCCGCCACGCGAGGACAAATACTCACTTCCTGGCCAAGGCAAGACGTAAAACAGATCGCATATTTATGGCCCTCAATATCGGTTCGGGCCACAAACACCTGCGATCTGCGGCAATCACGAATTCACCGCCACAATGTACAGTCGAGTTCTCCAATATCTATACAGACAACCTTTCAAAAATATCTATACATGTGTCTTATGTCAGTAATAATAAAGCCTGTGTACAGATATTTTCGAAAGGTTGTGTGTATAATAGATATTGGAGAACCCGACTGTACTATTGTAGACTTATGGTGCTCCCACACTGGCTGTTATAAATGTTATATAACAGAGTTACGTTGCCTTATCCTTGTAACACTATGTCATATTTATAACAGCCAGTGTAGGAGCACCATTAGGCTGGGCTCACACGGTCTGAAGCCATGCACTGAATACATTATCTGGAGTACACTCAAGAGCAAAAAAAAAGGTACACCCTTTGCCATGCATGCTGGTTGCTACGTGGGGAGCACCTGTATTAACAACGTAAGCTATGCCGATGATATGGTGCTGCTTGGCCCTTCTGCTGGAGCCATCGAACAACTGCTGGCTACTTGTGAGGCGTATGCCCGGGCCCATGGGCTTGTGTACAACCCCACTAAAAGTGAGGTCATGGTTTTTAAGGCGGGGAAAATTAAGCCCTATTATGTACAGCCACTTTGGCTCAGCGGTAGTCAACTGTCGGTCGTGGATAAGGTCAAGTATCTGGGTCATATTATCACGAGTGACCTAAAAGATGATATGGATATTGAGAGGGAGCGCAGGGCGTTAGCGGTTCGTAGTAATATGCTTGCTCGCAGGTTTGCTCGATGCTCAAACGAAGTTAAGATAACGCTTTTTAAAGCTTTTACACAATCTTTTTACTCGAGCAGCCTGTGGGTTAGGTATACAAAGCGAGCCTATAGCGCCCTGCGCGTCCAATACAATAATGCGTTTAGAATGCTGTTGGGTCTGCCGAGAAGGTGTAGTGCCTCGGGCATGTTTGCCGAAGCCCGTGTAGACGGGTTTCCGGCGATCATGCGGAAAAAGATAGCCTCACTATTAGGCAGGGTGAGAGCTAGCGCCAACAGCATTCTTCAGGCAATTACGGGTAGAGGTGACTGTCCGATCATATCCTTCTGGATTGGACAGATTAAGGGCGTTGCCCAATTTATTATTTAAATTTCTTTGATTGTTTTTTTCTTTTTTTTTGTGTGATTATTGTTACTAACCTAATATAGTCTTAAGTCATTTGTTACTAACATTCTATGGATCAACCGGTCTGAAATAAAGTTTTTTTTTTTTTTTTTTTTATTTGAACTATCAAAGCAGCAGATTTTCTAAAATCTGCACGAAGTGTACCGTTTTATTCGCTCTTCAGTGATTCAGATGAAGATTCAGTAACTGAATTCCATTCTGAGTGAGCCCGGCCTTAAGCCGGGTATTCACTAGTGAGCCGTAACTGTAATGGAACGGGTGCAGGTCAGAGACGTAAATAACAAATTATCTTACATCATCTACATTATATGTCGTCATCATCATCATCATATCAGCCCAAAGACGGCCACTGCTGGACATAGGCCTCCCCCAAAAGAGTGCCACAACACACATTATATGTATTATTTTAAAAATATTTCCTTATACATATTTAATTAGCTACAGTATTGCAGTATTGCATAAAATGAAATGATATTAAAATAGTTATTTACGATACAAGTGCAGAAAATAGGAAATTCGCAACGAGTGGCGATAAATTAAAACACAACCGAAGGAAGTGTTTTAAATCGACACGAGTTGCGAATTACCTATTCGCACGTGTATCGTACAACATTTTACTGTACATGTGGCTCTTATTTTTTACAGTACATATCTCTCTTTTTTATTAGGGTTCCGTAGCCAAAATGGCAAAAACGGAACCCTTATAGTTTCGTCATGTCCGTCTGTCCGTCTGTCCGTCTGTCCGTATGTCACAGGCATTTTACTCGAAAACTATAAGTTGTATTTGAATAAAATTTTGAGGATAGGTGTATTTTGTTAGCCGCTACATAGTTTTGTAATTAAAATGACAAAAAAAAGTTTTTTTAGGGGTGCACTCCATACATAAAACTAAAAGTCAAAATTGTTTTTTTCATTGTGACCCCCCGTGTGGCACATCAATCAATAGGCCTTTCAAAATGAATATAAGGTTTCTTAGCATTTTTTTTGATTAAGTGAATAGGGTCGGAGATAATTGCCCCGAAAGTCACTAAAATTCTGTCCCCCCCCCTCTAATTTTTGAACGGTGTATTTTAAAAATATGGAAAAATTCATGGACATAGGACTCATTAATTTCATTCACCGAAAATTGTTTTGAACAAGATCGGTTCAGAGGTTTTCGAGATATTGCTGAAAAACTGCCTTCCTCAAAGAAAAGGACGTAAGTGCCGTAAAATTTCTGTGACGATACGACCTTTTTAATAGGCACGGAACCCTTCGTTTAGCGTGGTCCGACACGCACTTGGCCGGTTTTTTATTATATATTAAAGTTTCGACATATGCACGGAAAGTGCTCATTTTCGCACTAGTGCGGGAAAGTAACACCATGTGTACTGTAAATTTAATTAAAGCAAAATGGAAAAAATTTAAGTCAACAAAATGTAAAATAACAACAACAAAGTTCTCTGCTTCAGCTTTGACCACATTTCATTTGCATCCAGTCCAGCTGTTGTCCTTTACAGGACGCATTTCTCACCAACTTTTGTGTAATTTTGAAAGCACATTCAATAATTACGAGTATTTAGATTATAGTTGTGGATCAGTTTTTAGAAAAAAAAAAAATTAAAATAATAACTACAACTTGGAAAAGTTGAAAAACCCCTGACATTTTCATTTCAAAGTTCAATATCTCAAAAACGGCTGAACCGATTTTATTGAAACGTAGCTAAGAACACTCGGGTTAAAATTATCTATGACACAAAAAAACTGCATTAAAATCGGTCCATCCGTTTGGGAGCTACGATACCACAGACACATTAAACTTATAACACCCCTCTCTTTGCGTGGGGGGTTAAAAAAGACAGGCTCGCGAATTCTACAGCTCACTAGATTAGTATAGATGATAATCATGTAGAAATGCTACTGTCATAAACTGGCTTTCTGATAATGCAGAACAAGCTGTGCACGAATATTAGTAACAACTGTATTCAATTTTATTACAACAATACTTTTTCCATAAGTACATTAGACTGGCATGGTTGTTATCTGACTTAGATACTAATAATTAAGTATTACATAAGTTCAGGGTTATCCAACCGCAAAAATTGGACCAAAGTCAGTTGAGAGTCAAAACAAACAACAATTATCACTAGAATAATACAGTGTTGACCCATTTCACACATTCTAATCAAACCAACAAGTTTACACAGATCAAAAGTACTAGGAAAGCGGGAATGAGTAGGAATCACTTACATGTAAAGCACCGATCTTTTCGCCTGCTTTTAGCTTCAGTTCATCCATAATACGGCACCACGAGACGACGGAGGGTTAGTCTAAACCATACAAACGTTTAATTGCACATCCAAACCTCAACCTTTGGACTAAAATCGGCCTAAATAACTGCACACCCAAAATAGATCGACATTGACCAAGAACACGCCACTTGCATTATATTATCATAGAAAACATAGCGTTGTTGGGTTTATATAATTATTTGCACATGTATAAACTAACAATTTGATTTTTTTCATTATTAAATATGCTATTTCCATTACCTTAAACAAACATAACCCCTACTGTGTTTTCCTTTTCGTGTTTGTGACAGGTGACAGCTGATCGTTTGACAGACATGTGACATTTGCTCAGCCTGTTCAAGAAAGTATAAAAAACGATTTTTTTTTCCAAAAGCAGTTTATTACATATTATCCAGCAAGGTTATTTATGTATTTCTTAAACATTACATTATCACGCCACTGCTCGGAAATGTGGCAAAAGATGGTCAGAATTCAGGCTTCAAAGCTGGTGTTAGTTGGACGTCGTACTTAATTTTGACTTAAAATTATAATTATTTGCAATTTCCTCGCAGTAGGCGTGAAGAGCACTTTGCTAAGCGTCGGCCGAAAGAGCTGGATTCGTACTTCGAACTAACTCGTCCATCTATTTCTTACTTTCTAGCCTCTTCAACAATGTACTATTGTAGGCTTACAAATACCAAGTGCCAAAGCACTAAGGCCAACCAAGTACCAAGGATCCTACAGTGTTAGGACTTAATTTAAAATGGTGCTTAATAAGTTAAATGAGTGTCACAAACCTTCTTCTAGGCAAGTATGTCTGGCTAACCAAATTTTGTTGACTTTCTGTCCTTGAGGACAGACCAATTATCTATGATTAAAAAAAAAAACTTTTTAAAAAACAAGCTTCTATTTAAATGCGCTAAAAAGAATAAAATAAACTGAGGTTTATCCCATGAACCTAGGATACTATGGACAGGCTATGGTAATAATAATACCACGAGCGAGCGCGACGGTACTATACGAAACGCAATAAGTGTAACAAAAAGAGATATATCATTCGTTGTCCTTGTCATAGTTCCACTTTTCTTCTGTTGGGCACAACGGTTGTGCCCAACAAAGCGCGCGTGTGGCTGCTTACTCGCTAGAGTAATCTAAATTATTAAATGCTAATGTGACTTAAATCGACGCGATTAAAGTTATTTTACTCACAATAAGGTGCCTGTGTTCCGACTGTGCCAAAAAAGTGGTATATTGCTGTGTTCTCGGCTGTAAAAGCCGGTCGGAACACTCTGATGAAAATATAACCTTTCACACGTAAGTAGAACATTTTTCACTTTTCTTTATACGCAATACGTAAAAATGGCATCGTAAAATTACATTACGCTCAAAATCTTGTTAAATTAGACGATTATAATAGAAATAACATCATTGTTTACATTGTTCAAGAAAATATTCGTTGACAAATAATCCGCCCAAATTACGTAGGTTGTTTATGGTAAGCTGCGACAGGTATAAGAATGTCTTCTCGATTTAGCTTCTTTGCAATCATTTTAGGGATATCAGCCAATACAACTTAAAAATACCCCATTTCTCGGGTAATTTATACTTTAACAAAATTCTCGTACTTGTTATTACATAACATTCGTATAAAATGGGTGGGATCTATTTTTATATACTTATATTTATTCTATTCTCATAAAAAGAGGCAAAGCTTTTATGTAGCGAGTAATCTCCGGAACTATTCATCCCATAACAAAAAATCCTGCATCTGCGCCTCCGCTCGGGTTCTTTCTAATACGCGGGTGGAGACGCGTGGACAGCTAGTAAGACAGATAGATATAGATAAGTAAAGATGATCGACGGTATAGAATGATTCATAATTTTCTATGCTTTGAAAATTGAATGTAAAATAATATGTTTTATTTTCTAGGTTTCCACTAAATGAGGATGTGCGTACGCGGAGTATTTGGATTGAGAAATATGTATACAAAATTAATATTATTCAATTTCAAAGGCCAGTAAGCGACCCCTACCTAACCTAAATAGAGATAACCTTATATAAATAAATGTTTTTTAATATGGTTGTGTCTCATTTCGGTCCTTAGTATCATTATTTTATCCACCTTAAGCCTAATGACAAGTTTACCACTGACCGCCGCGGCCAGGCCGCGCCAGTCTGTGAGAGACTTAAATAAAGCCTCTCACAGACAGGCGCGGCCTGTGGTGGCGGTCAATAGTAAATTTGACACTATCTGTCAAGTTTACTATGGACCGCCACCGTAGGCTGCGCCAGTGTGATTCAGGCTTTATAATAATTAATTAAGTAGATCAGGACGACCCGCGAGCTGTGTCGCGGCGAGGTAGACTGTCCGTCTCTTTCTAGTAAGAACGCTTAGAAAGGTAAGATACGGACAGTCTACCTTGCCGCAACACAGCTCGCGGGCCGTCGCGGGCGTGATAACTGTGCTGATCACTCTGTACAGTTTGTGGTGCTGATAAGAAATAGATAAGCCGCTCGCACAAGGACTATTAATTACCTACATGTTTTGTTACTATATATCATATTTCATGTTATTAAACTGAATATTACTAGTGCCTGCGAACAGCGCCTGCTAGGCAATGAATGTGTAAAGCTTCAGTAAAAACTACTTACAATAAAAGTGCATTATTTAAAATAAACATATGGACGCGATGGGGTAATTTTTAGTTACATGGCCACCCCACGGGTATCATCTACTTTGTTGCTGTCCCTCATTGTGGCATCACGTATAGCCTGTCCATAGTATCCTAGGTTCATGGGTTTATCCTGTGTAATTCGGGAGTTCCTACGGCCACCTTGCGTCTCCATCATCAGACCAGGTTTATGTAGTTACCTACAGGTCACCTAATATAAGTTTCTGTCAAAAAAATCATTTTTGGTACAAGCTTTTATTGCCGACTGTACTTTTCTGATTAGTTGATGACGGTATACAGAAAAGTACGACTGTACTTTTCTGTATACCGTCATCAACTACTCAATCAATAGACAATTCTAACGAGCCCAAACTCAACGGGGTTACGTTGGTTAAATACTGAATTCCCATGGCCACCTTCTGTCTCCATCATCAGATCAGCTCGATGGTACCATAATATTAAATTGTCATCCAAACTATACTAATTGTTGGAAAATAAACTAAACAGTTTTAATCATGAAAGCTGGCCACCTACTAGTGGCGCGTTGCTAGGTTTGTTTTTTCTGTTGATGTCTTGTCATTGTCTTAGAATAAATATGTAAACAATGTATTATTTTCATGTCTGAATACATTTACTATTATGGGTTCAATCCTGGTTTCATAAACGGGAACTTTGGCATACTTACGATCGTTTAAGGAAATTGTTATTTTGGAACGGATGTTGGAAAAGGGTGTTAACTTATTAAAATAAAACAATGCTAGAAATAATACATACAAATGATTTATCGATGTAACCTTTATTTTAAATTATCTTCTGCCCGCGACTCCGTCTGCGTGGAACTTGTTTATATCAATAGCTTTATACAAACTTTCACCCTCTATTTCATCCCTTTAAGGGATAATTTTCGGGATAAAAACTATCCTATGTCCTTTCCCGGGACTCAATCTATCTCTACACCAAATTTGATCTAAATCGGTTCAGCGGTTTAAGCGTGACGAGGTAACAGACAGACACATTTTATAATATTAAACAGTATGGATTGCTGCTATCTTCATATCATCTCCTCAATTCATTTTCAATTTCCTCCACACTCTTCCCTCTCGTCTCGGGCACGAGTACCAGGACAACAACAATGCCGAGGACGTAGACGCCCGCGCAGATGTAGAAGTACGTGTACATGCCCAGGGCGGCGCTGATTGGAGCGAACGCTGCCAGCTGTGTGAAGCACATGCTCCATGCTTGGGCGGTGACCACGCCCATGAGCTTGGCTCGGATCTGGAATAAATAAAATAAATAAATAAACACCGAACAAGTGCGAGTTCAACTCGCGTGGTGAGGGTTCCGTATATAATACACAAAAATATTGAGAATTTTCCCTTTACTTTGAATACTCAAACTTCTTATAGGTTTTCCTGTAATCTTTAGGCAAGGAACTATTTTCTATATTTTTTTCAAAATTTTAAACCTAGTAGCTTCGGAGATAATCGGGGGGGATGGTGTAAATTTCGTATTCGTATTCTTTCCTAAATTACTTCAAATCTGTTTTTGCTAAAATTATAAAAAAAAACTGAGATGCTTGCAACAACTTCTTTTATTTGATATGTCACACAATACAGTTTTCGAAACTTTTTCTTTTTCATTCTCACCTGAATGTTGAATATCTCAGCCATGACGATGTAAGGTCCCGGTAGGACAGCCACCGCGTACACGAACATGGAAGACGTGATGGCTAGAACCGTGAACCACCCGGGCACGCTGTCTTTGGGGAGCAGCATTATGGTCGCCAGGCTGCCCAGCGACAGCGCGGAGACCACGTATGAGGATAGCAAGATTGTCTGTTGGATAAATTAGATTAGGTATACAAAGGTCAGTAGGAATTTGATAGGAATTAATCAAACCAACCACCTTAACCTTACACCAATCAAAGTAGCCCCAAAGAGGGTTTAGGGCTTTATTTTTAGGTTTCCGTACCCCAAAAGGAAAAAAAAACGGAACCTTTATAGGATCACTCGTGCGTCTGTCTGTCCGTCTGTGACAGCCGATTTGCTCCGAAACTACTGGACCGATTGAGTTGAAATTTGGTAAACAAAATGTAAATTGGTGACCCAAAGATGGACGCGTAAAGTAAATCCCACCAAAAACATAAATGTAAAAAAGGAGAGCCAAGTTCAATACAAAAATTATGCTTGGCTGTGGGCTTCGCCTCAAAAAGAATGGAGATCTAAATGAGTGCCAAAATCCAAATATGTATTTATAGGAACAAAATAACATTATGAACAAGTATTAAACTCTATTTCTTTGCTTTATTGGATACCTATAACAATTGCTGTTATTTAAAAATGTGAGATCTTAAAGTAGGTTAGATTTGACTTGGCACGACTTGGCTAGCCAAGTCTCGATGGAGCTGCTTGTTTATCTCTAAAAAGTAAAGAAATCTAGACAAAGTCGTGCCAAGTCTAAGGTTCCTTACTGCGATTTCTTTATTATTATATTTAATGTTGTGTGACTTGGCCGTTGAAGGGTACACAAGGGTACAAAACCAGGTGCTCCATGACACCATTGCACCAATCTGTCGCCAGAACCGCTACCCATTGACGATGGAAAATTGCCACTTGGAAAACGTTGATTCAATAACCAGTCAATAAGTATTATTAAAATACGCAGCTTTATCAACCCTACAATTTGGAGACTTGGCTAGTTTTTTACAGATTGTTTTTGGTGGGATTAAATAGTCAGCATCCAAACTATACCTTTACCCAAATTTTCAGCTCCATCGGTTGAAGATATCTGCTTCAAAATGGAGTTGCAAGATTTGACCTGAACAAGTAATTACATAGTAGTTACAGTGCAAGTTAGTAAAAAGTGGTCTACCTTCCTCTTGACTCGCTCCATGATACACACAGAGACCACAGATCCCAGCATCATGATGATGGGGAAGCTGAGCGTCTGCAGATCACCGTTCATGGTCACGACCGACGACACGATGTTGGAACCGTACGTGATCAGCGCGAAGTTTCCGCTCGACGCCTGGACTCCTATTAGCAGCGAGCTGATCAGGTACGCCCTGCGCCAGGCCTTGTCTTTCACTGAAAAAAAACAGTTGTCTGTAAAGTTTCCTGTGAAGTTTCGAATAAAATACTAAAATAATCGATCTAATCTTGTTTCCTCATACAAACTTTGGACCCCCATTTCACCCCCTTAGAGGGTGAATTTGGAAAAATCCTTTCTTAGTGCACCCCTAGACCTTATAAGGAACCTACGTGCCAAATTTGGAATCTCTAGAACCAGCGGTTTGGGCCGTGCGTTGATATGTCACGTCAGTCAACGGAACGGGACAACGAGTCACATTTTTTCGTGCGTGCAGCCGGCATTCATCGATTGATCAAATGATCACGTCAAAAAAAATTGTGAGCGATCGTGCAAACTCCTTAGGCCAGCTGACAGCTGTGTTTAGTCTCAATCTCAACTGCAAAATGGCAGGTCACCGATGAAAATGAGGATCAGGAGCGAACGGGGCGCGGGGAGATGAAACGGCGGTTAGTTGGAGCCAACATCGTTCGATTCTGGTGTCTACGGCGGGATTTAAAATGCATCATTCAGTTGATCACCATAAAAGGTATGGGTATTTATTTGGTACTAGTGGATCCATGGCTAAAAGGGGCACAAGTCCCCCAGTCCCCCCAGGCCAAAATCATCTAAAATCTAACCTCAATGGGGTCAAAATCTAATCTCAATCCTCAGTGGGGCCCTCCAGAAACCAAAATCACTTTCGTAAAACTAGCACCACCACGCCAAAGCTTGGGGTTAGATAGGATGTGTACTTTAGGATACAAGCGGAAATACGCAACGAGGATGATGACTTCTCATACTAAAGACATCAGACCAGGACTGTTATTCGCTACGCGCAAATGCGGCTCACCCCGCCGGTCACCCGTTACGAAACTAGACCTCTGCCTACGCTTAGTTACTACGCATCACGGTGTCAAGATATATTTGTGGGTGAGCGTTGAGGTGAGCTTAAACAAGTTACAGAATAGGGGGGTAGGTAGGCCTTCTCGTAGGTAGCTTAGTTACAATACTCAAAAATACGTATAAATCAACTCCTGCAAGTCGATCACTTAACGCATTGTACGCGCATCAGGTAGATCTAACTGTCGGGTCTCTATTGGTTCCCATAAAATTTAAGTTCCGATTTTTTCAGTCCATACCGTTACCCAACATAATTGTTATAAGTCATATTGTCGAAAGTCATAAAATTATACAATATAAATTGGAGTTCCGATTTTTGCAAGTCATCATTATTGTTAGTCATAAAATTGGTTATTCATAACACTCAATGTCCAGATGGTATGCCATTTCATATTATTGAAGGCAATAAACTTGCTTATTATAATTGTTGTAAAGTCTTTTTTCGCAGGTCATAATGATGGGTAGTCACGTGGTTAGTTAGTCATAACATTTAATGTGAGGGTGGTGTTAGACTTCATAATATTACAGTCAATAAAAACACTCGCAATAATTATAAGAAGGTATAAAATTCTTGTTCTAAATAAATTGTTGTTCTTGAACTAAAGAACCTATCCAAGTGGTTGTACGAGTCAGTATAGATTTTTTAAAAATACTAATCCAAAAATATTGCAATGAAATACGATTTATATCCCAATTTAAGTAGTGCGTAGAATAAAAATAACAATGTTTGTGTTGCAAAATTATAATATTCTTTGCAAACAAGTATTTCCGCTCTTTTATAAAAAAAATAACCTTGAAGACGAAAGCGAGAGCAAAGCTCCCGCTTCCGTCTTCTAACCTATCCGCGATTCGAGTCGGTTTTGCCACTAAGTCCCTGTTCCTGTTGTTCTTTAAAAAACTTTAACTTTATATACCACTATCTTGGCATTGGTTGATCTCAGAGAAAAGTTAATTTGACGTCTTATGCTTATTTTGATTTATGCTAATTTGAGTAGTGCGTAGGATAAAAATTACAATGTTTGTGTTGCAAAATTACAATATTTTTTTACAAACAAGTGTTTCCGCTCTTTTATAAAAAAAATAACCTCGAAGACGAAAGCGGGAGCTTTGCTCCCGCTTCCGTCTTCTAACCTATCCGCAATCCGAGTCGGTTTTGCCACTAAGTCCCTGTTCCTGTTGTTCTTTGAAAAACTTGAACTTTATACACCACTTGGCATTGGTTGATCTCAGAGAAAAGTTTATTGGACCTTTATGCTTATTTTGATAGGTTCTACATTTTGATAGGTTTGATAGTAGTTTTATTATGTCTAGAAATGTTTCTGAGTAATTATCTATATATCTATGGATGTTATAGATTTGGCTTCTTAGACATAATTAACTTTAGGCATTAATACAATATGAATAACAACCATTAGTACGTTGAAATAAATGCCTTATAACATTTCTGTATAATTATCTATAGACCTTTAAACATTATAGTCATCAATTTTATGACTTTTGAGATTATAGGATTTAATATTATAGGTCATTGATGTTAGAACTATTAAGCGTTATACTTAACAAAAATTATGACTACTGATATGTATGTCTATAAATTTTATGGATATCAACTTCTGACCATCGAAATTCGGAACAACAAAATTATGGGAAACAAAGGGCACCCCTAACTGTCACTTTTTATATGGAAAAACCGGCCAAGTGCGAGTCGGACTCGCGCACCGAGGGTTCCTTACAAACCTGTGTGTATATAAGTAAAAGTTCACGACATCACGACAATCGAGTCATAGTTATGGTATTTTTATTAAAATTATAAAATCTTCGCAATATTTCCTTTATCTGTGCTAGAAGACGTTGCTTCGTACCAAATTTCAAGATTCTGAGTTCACGGGAAGTACCCTGTAGGTTTTGATTCCCTTGCGAGTTTCGAAAATTTGCGGAAATTTGTGGCATAAACGGCTGTATCTTTTGATTGAGATAGCTTAGAAGTTTGATTTTTTCACAGCTCCAAGGGACAGTAGATTTGAGTATTTGATAAACATTTTAGCTTGATACCTCCACGCGTTCCTGAGAAAAAGGGTCTTGACAGACGGACGGACGGACGGACAACAAAGTGATCATATAAGGGTTCCGTTTTTCCTATCGAGGTACGGAACCCTAAAAATGACAGTTAAAATTGTCCTAACGCGCGTTCAAAACGTTACGTGATTTGGTGAATACTTACAAATGACGATCAACGACAGATTTGGAAGCGACTTGTAGTATTCGTCCTGCTTTTTCATGATGTCCATTTCACTTTGTATAGACTTATCGTCGATGGGTAGGCCTCTGAGGCATGACAAGCTTTTAGCTGCTTCCTGTAAAATTGATCCCACCAAAAACATAAATGTGAAAATGGGAGCCAAGTTCAATATTAAGAATATGCGTGGTTGGCAACTTCGCCGACAAAAAAATGAGATCTAAATGGGTGCCAAGTTCAGGAGATACTTAATCCTATAAAATAAAATGTATTCTTAAGAATATACAATTTCTTATTTTTTCTACTGGAAGTGGGTTAGGTTTTTGGCCTTTCCGTCAGCTAAAAAAAACAGGCACACCAGGCACGGGATTTTTGTCACAGACATTTTACTCGAAATCTATAAGGTGTATTTCAATAAAATTTTGAATATAATAACTTTGTAGCGGCTAACAAAAAGGTGTACCTATTTTGTTAGCCGCTACAAAGTTTTGTAATTATATAAATGACTAAAAAAATTGTTTTAGGGTGCACTCCATAAATAAAACTGTAAGTCAAAAAAAAAATCATTGTTATTCCACGTGTGGACATCAATCGATATCCTTTCAAAATAAATATGAGGTTACTCAGCATTTTTTTTTAATTAAGTGAATAGAGTCGGAGATCAAAATTGCCCCGAAAGTCACTAAAATTGTGTCCCCCACTCTAATTTTTGAACGGTGTATTTTAAAAATTAAAAAAAATTATGGCTTATGAATTTTTTTTACCGAAAATTATTTTGAACAGGATCGGTTCAAAGGTTTTCGAGATATTACTGAAAAACTGCCTTCCCTATAGAAAAGGACGTGAACGTAAGATTTATGTGACGATTCGACCTTTTTAATAGGCACGGAACCCTTCGTTTTCCGTGGTCCGACACGCACTTGGCTGGTTTTTAAATATCTATCGTTATATTTAAATAATCACAATAATTTACAAGTGGCGCGGCGCTAGTGTGCACTGTAACGCCATCTTATCGCGACGTTTTACGAACATTTTTTATGGAGACACGTGAATTACCCTGTCGCAATTGGCAGGCCACCGTCACTCAAACTCTAGTGATATGTCACCGTATTGCGATAGGGTTCTATTGTGGTACGTGAATACATTTTCCTTACAGTACTTACCTACCTACATCCGTGCGCGTTCGAAGAGAACAGCATGTCGAGCGAGCGAGCCAATACATTTTTGGGGCCTGCAGTCGCCCTAACATTCACTTACATCGAAACGGCCAATCTTCACCAAATACCCCGGAGATTCGGGGCACTTCAGCAAGCAGAGGAACGTCACGAGTGGGATTCCGGTTACGGTGTACAGCACCGTGTAGTAGTCCAAGTGGGCCCCAAGGGCATACATCGTTAAGATACCTGGAATTGGAATAGTTAATTGTGTCTCAAGGGAGCAAAATTTTTATGTATTTACGGCGAGGGCGTTACATTGAATCCAGAGTGAAGCAAAGGATTCTACGATAGTACAGAGTCGAAGTCGCCATCGGTAGAGTCAGATAGGATGAACCGCAACCAATCGCGGGAAACCTTTGCCGCGCGTGTTTATATTTTTACAAGCTTTATATTAACTTGACTTGTTCGTATGTAAGTATAAAAGTATGTAAGTATGTAAGTAAGTTGTCCGACAAAATTTGCAATCCATTTTTCAGTCACTTGGCGTTATCAGACTGAGCTGAAATTTTGGGTATTAGTATAGTCTGGATGACAATTTAATATTATGGTACCATTGAGCTGATCTGATGATGGAGACAGAAGGTGGCCATGGGAATTCAGTATTTAACCAACGTAGTGGTGATGGTATACAGAAAAGTACAGTCGGCAATAAAAGCTTGTACCAAAAATGAAATTTTTGACAGAAACTTTTTTTTTCGTACTTTCTGTGCCTACTAACATAGTTATTAAGTCAAAATGTGTTACTAACATCCTATGGATTTGCAATAAACGATTTTTATTTTAATATTTTATTTATTGCTTTGTGAACATATTTGAATATTTTAAGCGTTTATTCTTCAAAGTGTCCGCGCTAAAACCGCGTCTTAAATGTAGTGACAAACTGAGACTGATTAAGACAAGACAACAAATCCTCAATAATGTCTGCAGCGCTTGAGTCTTCTGGAGTTGCAAGTATCCATACGCTACGATGTGCATGCGCAATGCTTTACATGCGACATTATAGCGATCATGCTAGCTAGGCAAAATACATTTATCAAAAAATACCTAGATTGAGAAAGAAGACCAGCATGGATCCCATGCGCCCCCTTATGTTGTCCTGTGCGATCTCTTTGTTGTACATGGGCACCGCGGTGAAGCTGCCAGCAGCGGTGATGCCGAAAAGTATCCTAGCTACGATAAGATAGGTCAAGTTTGTGGCGAACAGCTTTAGAAGCCAGCATCCCTGGAACGATAACGTATTAGCTTAAGTATTAGATTAGGTGCCTCCATCTAGAAGATGCAGTCCCATTGCTCATGCAGCCTTGCATTTACCTTAGATAGGTATATTCTAGGTTCGTCCAATATGCCTGCCCCCCCTTCCCCCGTTAACAAAATCCTACTAGCTAGTACCTAGCTACGCCCTTGGCTATTACACTCACCAATTGCGGCACAGTCATGAGTAGTATGCTCTTCTTCCTACCGATCCTATCAGCCAGGTAGGCGAATAGTGGTACGAAGAACATGGCCGTGACGGCCATCAGACTGCCTAGCCATCCCAGCGTGGAGTCTGAGAGGGGCGAGCCAGTAGGAGAGGACTGGGACTGTAGGACCTTGGCTGAAGGAGACAGCCAACCGGCCAGCAGCCCGTAGGTGAAGAGGCTGGAGTTTGCTGAAAGGAGTCTTAGTTAGTACTGGTGCGATGAGCAACGAACTAGTGTCATTTACGCAGGGGTTGACGTCATAGTAGATTGTATGACAAGGGGCTAAAATAAGCCATATCACCACGAGATGGATATTTTCCTGAACGAAGTGAGGACTCTACTTTTCACTTCGACTGCGAGAAAATAGTAAAACAAAGATTATCCATCCACAATCAATAACAAATTTCACTGCGAAGATATTGTTCAATTTAGTGTTTAGACGCGCTATTAATTAACGGTCAGAGGCGTTTTCTTTATTTAATGATTTGGAATTAGGGACTAAAAAACACCTGATGTTTGATTGGTCGATTTTAATATGTAGCTGTATTCTGGTTGGTTGATAGCAAAGAGAAATGTTTTTTGAAAGAGTTGTGATTGGTGTATTTAAATAATTTGGAATTAGGGACTAAAAAACACCTGATGTTTGATTGGTCGATTTTAATATGTAGCTGTATTCTGGTTGGTTGATAGCAAAGAGAAATGTTTTTTGAAAGAGTTGTGATTGGTGTATTTAAATAATTTGGAATTAGGGACTAAAAAACACCTGATGTTTGATTGGACGATTTTAATTAGCTGTATTCTGGTTGGTTGATAGCAAAGAGAAATGTTTTTTGAAAGAGTTGTGATTGGTGAAGTGTTTTGATTGGTAAAATTAAATGTATATAAATCATAAATATGTATACATATTTTCCCTAGGGGCTAAATGTAAGACTTTAACCCCTCTTATTAAGCCTAATATGACACACTTTTCGAGCATGAGAAGTGAAAAAGCGTTTTCACTTTTACTTTTATCTTAATATTTTCCGTTTTCTGACGTGCAGCTCTGCGCTCTGACGTCTGGTACAAAAGGAACATTCACGTCAGAACGCAGCAGATGAGTCTTCATTTAACCGTACTAAATGTATGAATGAACCCGATATCGCTCTATTACGTCACGACACGAACGTCAAATAATTTACTTTAAAACATAAACCTCCTTTCCTTGCGCAGTCGGGTAAAAACAAAGTTTTAACAGACTTCAATTCAGTACTCCGTTTCAAGTGTGTCAATCATCAGATCCTGACCTGATGACCACCTGGGAACGGTGGACGGAACGAACCCCTTTCAAAAAAATATTTTTCCAATCAGGACCAGGCATCATCAAGTAATCGGGGAACATACATAAACAAGTAGAATTAAAAGATTTTTCAAAAGATCATACTGCTTTTTAAAAATATTATAGCCTATGTCACTCCTACGATTAAGAGGAATCCAACGACACCTCATATGTCGAAATCCGTCAAACGGTTTAGGCTGCAGGGCGTGCCAAAGAATAAGACATACACACATACATTACATACATACATATATACGCTCGAAAAATATAACCCTCCTTTCCTTCGGCAGTTGGGTAAAAATGAAAAAACCGGCCAAGTGCGAGTCAGACTCGCGCACGAAGGGTTCCGCACCATTATCTATAAAAACGGCAAAAAAAACATGTCTGTTGTATGGGCTCCCCAGTCCGACTCGCACTTGGCCGGTTTTTTAACACTCTAGCTATCACGGTTCTTGAGATACAGCCTGGTGACAGACAGACGGACAGCGAAGTCTTAGTAATAGGGTCCCGTTTTCACCCTTTGGGTACGGAACCCTAAAAAACTGACGAATTGAGAACCTCCTCCTTTTTTCAAGTCGGTTAAAAAGTATGAATCCGGGCTAAAAGTTAAAATTGTGAAAAGTTTTGTCAAGTCCGTACTTGACATCATCATTCCATTCACAATCCATTATAAGTAGACATTGACATTGAGTTGGTAATAAAACATCTTGTTTGTTATCAAATATTTGATGATAAAGTATCTCCCGCCACTGCAGCACTGTTACAATCTCTATTATCTAATGTTTAAAATTAGAACAATTAATGGGAGGGGGGAGGGGGGGGGGAGGGAACTTTTGGTCTAAATATTGGAGCAAGTCTTCAGGAAGCTGACAATTGAGTGGTTGGAGAGGATCCTTGTGGGCAGCGGGAGATGGTAGACAAAGTCGCTGACAAGGGTCGGATACCGGTATTTTCACCATACAAAATAACCGGTAATAAAACGTTCTATTTCGTTCTTTTGTTTATGATAATAATTTTTAATTTAAATGTTTTGTAATTAAAATGACTAAAAAAAATTTGACAGTATTTTAGTGACTTTCGGGGCGATTATCTCCGACCCTATTCACTTAATCAAAAAAAATGCTTAGAAACCTTATATTTATTTTGAAAGGCCTATCGATTGATGTGCCACACGGGGGGTCACAATGAAAAAAAATTTTGACTTTTAGTTTTATGTATGGAGTGCACCCCTAAAAAAATTTTTTTTTGTCATTTTAATTACAAAACTATGTAGCGGCTAACAAAATACACCTACCCTCAAAATTTTATTCAAATACACCTTATAGTTTTCGAGTAAAATGCCTGTGACATACGGACAGACGGACAGACGGACAGACGGACAGACGGACATGACGAAACTATAAGGGTTCCGTTTTTGCCATTTTGGCTACGGAACCCTAAAAAGGAGAGCCAAGTTCAATACAAGAATTATGCTTGGCTGTGGGCTTCGCCGCAAAAGAATGGAGATCTAAATGAGTGCCAAGTTATGCAAAATCCAAATATGTATTTATAGGAACAAAATAACATTATAAACAAGTATTAAACTCAATTTCTTTGCTTTATTGGATACCTATAACAATTGCTACTATTTAAAATGTGAGATCTTAAAGTAGGTTAGATTTGACTTGGAACACACGTAGTTTTATGTGTTTAAGGTTTTGAGTTATAGAAGGGTCAAAAGTGGCACCAAGTGGTTCGTGTAATATTACACTCGGCGCTGGCTAGCCAGTTCCTTTGCTTGAACTTGGCTTGACACGCTGCCGCGTGTCTAGATATAACTAAAATATGTACCTACAGATAATTTAATTCTTCAACTTACCAACAACACCAGAAAGCCATTGCACATACGTATGCCCTTTGGTCGCTTCCTTTTCACTATGTTTTTCTGCTCCCATTATTACATTATATTTATTCCTATATTATAATTAAGATTTATATCACAGCCCGTCTGTACCGCAGCTTGTATTAAAAATAATAACTCAGAGACATCGTGCTATAATGAGAAGATACCAGATATGCAATGATATACCTATTTGCAGAAGCTATACAAATCCATACTTCCATACCAACTCTTCTACTAATATTATAAATGCAAAAGTTTGGACGTTTCTTACTCAATCCGCTTAAACGGCTCAACCAATTTGGATGATATTTTGCACAAAGACAGTTTATTGCCTCGATTAAAATATAGGATAGTTTTTATTCCGGGTCCACGCAGACGAAGTCGCGGGCGGAAGCTGGATGTACGTGAAAGTTTGGATGTATGGATGGATGTACGTTCCACTTAATCTTAAAAAGTACTGGACGAATTTATATGAAACTTTCCAGTTATGTACCTTACATATCAGAATAGGACATAGGCTATAATTTATGTAAAAGTTCATCCCTTTTAGGGACTAAAAAGGGGGTGAAACTTTGTATGGCGACCAAATATTTTTGCTCGTTTTCTTCATCAGGTCTCAAAATGTATTGGAACACTAAAATCGAACTCGCACTTGACCAAAATTCTAATTGATATTATTAAATAGGCTATAAATTTATGTCATCCCTTTAAGGATAGTTTTTATCCCGGGTCCACGCAGACGAAGTCGCGGGCGGACGCTAGTAATATTATAAATGCGAAAGCGTGTCTGTCCACCGTTCAACCGATTTAGACGAAATTTGTTATAGAAATAATTTGAGTCCCGGGGAAGGACATAGGATAGTTTTTATCCCGGAAATCATCCCCTAAGGCGGTGAAAATTTGTATGGAGCTACATATACGAGTTCCACGCGGCCGGAGTCACGGACAGAAGCTAGTAGGTACTTCCTACAATAATTAGATAGTGCACGATTACGCATGAAACATCACATTAATTTTTCACATCTCATGCTCGAAAAGTGTGTCATATTAGGCTTAATAAGCGGGGCTGAAGTAGTACATTTAGCCCCTAGGGAAAATATGTATACATATTTATGATTTTTAACACATTTAATTTGACCAATCAAAACACTTCACCATACCATACCATCGACCAATCACAACTCTTTCAAAAAACATTTCTCTTTGCTATCAACCAACCAGAATACAGCTACATATTAAAATCGACCAATCAAACATCAGGTGTTTTTAGTCCCTAATTCCAAATCATTAAAAAAAAGAAAACGCCTCACGCTAAATTGAACAATCTCTTCGCAGTGAAATTTGTTATTGATTGTGGATGGATAATCTTTGTTTTACTATTTTCTCGGAGTCGAAGTGAAAAGTAGAGTGTATAACTCGGGTCTAAAAGCCATATTACCCCTCGAAGTATTTTCCCGAGCGAAGCGACGGGAATATATCCATCTCGTGGAGGTATGGCCTATTTTAGCCCCTTGTCATACTATCTACTATCAATTGAGTTCAGAATTGATTGGCATTCTTTTAAAATAGGTATTGTCGTAAGTACATTAAGTAAAGTACCAACAATATGTGAGCTCTTAAGCCCTCGTAAGAACGTGGAGCAAACGAGAGAGCAATATAGACCCGAATCCTATTCCAAATTGTCAGAGGTTGGTTGTAAACTTTGTTTTTAACCCCCGACGCAAAATGAGGGGGGTTTTAAGTTAACATGATGTAGACCTGAGTACCTATATGGTTTTAATTTCAACTCCTTAACTCCACGCGTTCCCGAGATAAAGGGTCTCGACAGACAGGCAGACGGACCACAAAGTGATCCTATAAGGGTTCCGTTTTTAGGGTTCCGTAGCCAAAATGGCAAAAACGGAACCCTTATAGTTTCGTCATGTCCGTCTGTCCGTCTGTCCGTATGTCACAGGCATTTTACTCGAAAACTATAAGGTGTACTTGAATAACATTTTGAGGATAGGTGTATTTTGTTAGCCGCTACATAGTTTTGTAATTAAATTAAATAATATTTTTTTTTTTTAGGGGTCATTGTAAGCCCATGTGTGGCACATCAATCGATAGGCCTTTCAAAATAAATAGAAGGTTTCTTAGCAATTTTTAGGGTTCCGTAGCCAAAATGGCAAAAACGGAACCCTTATAGCTTCGTCATGTCCGTCTGTCCGTCTGTCCGTCTGTCCGTATGTCACAGGCATTTTACTCGAAAACTATAAAGTGTATTTGAATAAAATTTTGAGGATAGGTGTATTTTGTTAGCCGCTACATAGTTTTGTAATTAAAATGACAAAAAAAAATTTTTTAGGGGTGCACTCCATACATAAAACTAAAAGTCAAAAAAGTTTTTTTCATTGTGACCCCCCGTGTGGCACATCAATCGATAGGCCTTTCAAAATAAATATAAGGTTTCTTAGCATTTTTTTTTGATTATGTGAATAGGGTCGGAGATAATCGCCCCGAAAGTCACTAAAATTCTGTCCCCCCCCCTCAAATTTTTGAACGGTGTATTTTAAAAATATGGAAAAATTCATGGACATAGGGCTTATTAATTTCATTCACCGAAAATTGTTTTGAACAAGATCGGTTCAGAGGTTTTCGAGATATTGCTGAAAAACTGCCTTCCTCAAAGAAAAGGACGTAAGTGCCGTAAAATTTCTGTGACGATAAGACCTTTTTAATAGGCACGGAACCCTTCGTTTTGCGTGGTCCGACACGCACTTGGCCGGTTTTTTGATTAAGTGAATTGAGTCGGAGATAATCCCGTAAAACTAATAACCCCGAAAGTCACTAAAATTCTGTCCCCCCCCTCTAATTTTTGAACGGTGTATTTTAAAAATATGAAAAAAATCATGGACATAAGACTTATTAAATTCTTTCAACGAAAATTAATTTGAACAAGATAAAAGCTGCCTTCCTTAAAGAAAAGGACGTACCTAAGTGCCGTAAGATTTCTGTTTTAAGGGGTTTGCGTGTCGGCCCACGCAAAACTCTTCGTTTTGCGTGGGCCGACACGCGCTTGGCCGGTTTTTTTCCTTTCGAGTTACGGAACCTTAAAAAAACGCCCGATTACAATTAGCATAGTTTATTCATCATCGTGTAACGGAATTGCGTTGTCATTGCTGTCGACACTCTCTTGTTCTGAGGCGACGGCCACTGCGTTCAGCACCGTGTCCAGCCACGTGCGGCTGTGGGACACCTGGAAGAAACGTGAGCACATCAGGAGTTTGTTTTGGCTGAGACGCTTCGTTAGTTCTGGTGCCCTGGTCGGTGGTGTGGGTACCCAGTTAGCGTAAAGAGGACATTTAAATGTGTCTGTAGATACTAATGTTATACAGAGTTAATGTTTGTGAGGCTGAGGAGCTTTGTATGTAGAAGAACTCTGGAACCCTTCATGCGATTTCTAAAATTCATGTCCGTTAAGAGTCGGTACGGATATCTCACTAATTACTCAAAAAATTGTCCGTGCAAGAGCACCTTAAGACCAGAGTAGCAGAATCCTAGCGCTAATTGAACAACGTTCTACTAACCATCGCGTAGACTCCTGGCTTGGACTTGTTGGCGCACTCTTCAGTACCCGAGAACAGCGCGATGCCATAAAGAACGCCGCCTTTGGTGGCACCGCTGAAGTGTACCGCCGGGTCACCCGTGTCGCCCTAGTAGGGGAAACAAATTACTTTATACAGAAGTTAGATCTTCATGTGTTTCCTATAGAAATAAAATTATTTCTCCGTAAAGTATCTTAAATATTCCTATAGACGCTTCTCAGTGTTTCTTCACATTGAGAAGCGCCCATGACCAGTACCGTCCTGTACCTATCATTGAGCCCATCTCGTTCTGAATGATCTTCGAAATGGAAATTGGCTCACCGTCACGTAGCGAATCTCAAAGCTTGCTAAGTAAGCACCAAATGTTTCTACAATTTGGGAAATAATTCCCATTTCATAACGGACTACGAAAGACGGAAAGTCACATTTCCCATTTAGAAACTTTATCAAATCTGGCTACGAGATGGGACTAAGGAATTCCTGTTTTGTAGCTTGCTTCGCATTAGGATTATTTCTCGCATTTAAAAGCTAGCTACCAAATCTGGACATGAGATGAGACTAAAGGGTATTGCTAGTAATAGAGCTAGTAAATTTTTGATTCTATCGGAGTTAAATTAAGGTAGAAAATGGCAGACTGTACTTACAGCGCACAAAGCGATGCCTTTGACCGTGCTCCGTAGACACATGTGGTCCATCTGCAGTCGGTAGTCGTTCCCGTAGAGCAGACGGCATTTGGCGCGGGCCACGTCTTGTACTAACATTCTTCTGAGCTCCTGGTTCTGACCCTCTAGAATTTGCCCGGAAATCTGTGTAACAACAAAATGTATTGAATGCGGGATATTACATATTTCTAGTAGGACACAGCGGAATGCTATCTCACTCGTATTTGAAAAACTGCAGCCATATTAACATTACTACTTGCTCTTGTTGTGTTCCTGATGATGAGTAAGGTCGCAGAGCCCCCGATGAAGCCACTGTGTTGAGAGTGAAGGACTCGCATTTGTCTCTAGCTATCAACACCACGAATAGCTATACACTCAAATCAATAATGGGTCGACAACGCGCTAGTGCTTCTTCCATAGAAGTCTGCTTTCCCTCAGGCAGGCCATTTGCTTGTTGTCAAATTCTCGTATCAAGTTTGGGTAAAGGAGCTTGACTCCACTGATGATTTTGTGGGGTTCGGTCGTGGAATTCCACCTGGATGTGGCGGGCCTTATTCAGATGTTGCTTTGAAACTGTCAGTGGTGTGTAGGCAGTGGATCCAGGTTTTGATTGGGGTGCTTGTAACCGTTTGGGAGGCTTGACCCCGCTGTTTTTGAGGGGGCTTGAGCCCTTTAACCCCTGAGTCCACTAGTGTAGATACTTACGGAGCCGTAACCCGTGACAACGACGTGTCCAAACTTCGATGGCACATTCGCCGCCGGCGCGGCAAGCTCCACAGGCTGCACGCGGCTGTTCAGCGTTACCGGTAAGTTCGTCTGTAGATAATAGGTATACACCTTTTAACGCCATTACACTCCTAACAATTTGTCACAGTAATTTGCAGTGTCCTGAAATTTCATATACAAGGCTGCGCTGATTTGGTGTCATGTGCGGAACGAAGTTATAAGATAGAGCGAGACAGGGATATACTTTTGTAGGACACCGTGCATCCGGCGCCCCTATCCACATGAACCCAAATCACGCTTTGATGTCTGTACGCGGCTTATTGGGCTCTACACCCTGGTAAGAACTCTGGGTTGCCTTCAATTTTCCTGGTAATAACTAATTCACTGCCGCGAAGACACACAATATGTGTCAATTGTCATGTATGTCTACTCCTTTGTCTCTGTGTGTCTTTTGTGTAGTGAATAAATGTCTTCTTTTTTTTTTTTTTTTTTTTTCTTTTTAATTTTCTTCCAGGTTATCATATCCTAGCGATGTGACCTAATTCGGAATTAAAGGTCAACTAGGATTCGCATTGGTGGGATGTGCTGTCTATGATATACGTAAGTACCTACAATTACTTATTGAATGACCGAGCGAAGCGAACAAAGTTCGCTTCAGCTTGGGCCGAAAATCGTTCGTATGTCCGATGTCCCGCTGTCCCGCTATCCGGCTGTTTTCCTCTACAGATCGCATTTCTCTACAGATTCTTGTGAAATTTTGTGAGCAGGTTCGATAATTACATAGTTTTTAGGGTTCTGTACCCCAAAAGGAAAAAACTGAACCCTTATAGGATCACTTTGTTGTCCGCCTATCTATCTGTCTGCCAAGACCCTTTATCTCGAGAAGGCGTGGAGGTATCTAGTTGAAATTAAAACCATATACTAAGGTCTACAGTTTCTTGAAGCTGTGAAATAATCAACCTTCTAAGTTAACGTAAAAACAAGATACAGCCGTTTATGCAGCAAAAAACGTATATTTCGACACTCAAGGGAATCAAAATTTATAGGGTGCTTTCCGTTGACCTAGAAATAACTATGAAATTTGGCAAGTAATGGGCATTTCTCCGAGCGTTTCGAACGCTGTGATTTCGGTGGTCGTATTATTGAAGACGATTTTAATAGAAGACGATTTTTTGAGCTTTTGTGGAGAAGGCGCGGGAAGTGCTATCATTGTTTTCTAAATAGACCACAAAAACCTAAGGGCATTGTCAATAATGCGACCACCGAAATCACAGCGTTCGAAACGCTCGGAGAAATGCCCTAATATCGTCTTATACTGTAGTAAAATAACAAATGTATAGTTTTCTGATTTTTCCCTTTATTTGTAAATAAAGGGAAAACTTACCCTTTATTTACAAATAAAGGGAAACTATACATTACAACTTACTTACCAAACTATACATTTGTAATTTTTTTGTATATTCAGTTTTGCGAAATTTTACGAAGAAAACTCATAGTGACTCCTATGACCTGGTAAAGGTCACGGGAGTCCAATGTCCAATGGACATTATTCTAATTTACACATTCTACTTGTATTTTTATTATATGTTTGGCATTATTATTATATTTTCTCATGTTGTCCTAGTTTACCATTGTAATCATATTTGACATACTTGATATAAATAATATAAAGGATTAATTTAACATTGTAATGTAATTATAACATGTATTAATTGTTTAAATTTGACAACTATTAAATATAATCATATGGTGTATGCATGGAATCATAAATTGTAACTGTGTCTTACGCTAATAATTCAAACACAATGTTCAATGAATAAATGACTATGACTATGTGTTCTGGGAGGCCTATGTCCAGCAGCGGACGTCTTTCGGCTGATAAAATGCCATGTCCTACCTTCACCAGTGCTAGGTTGTGTTCCGGATAATACTGGTCCATCCTGTACGCGGGGTGCCGCACGATCTCCTTGGCGGCCAGTATTTTGCCGCCGAAGTCTCGAAACACAGAGCCCGTCCGGATCGACACCTCCTCTCTTGTGACACTGGGGTTGAATTGGACATGATATTAGAAAGAGAAATCCTTGGGGTATGCTATTGAGTAGGGAGCTATTGATTACTTGTGTTGGGAGCGCTATTGAGTAAACATGTGTTGGGAGTGCCTGAAGTTTTGTGAGATGAAGGATAATTAATTAAGGGCATTTCTCCGAGCGTTTCGAACGCTGTGATTTCGGTGGTCGCATTATTGACAATGTCCTTAGGTTTTTGTGGTCTATTAAGAAAACAATGATAGCACTTCCCGCGCCTTCTCCACAAAAGCTCAAAAAATCGTCTTCTATTAAAATCGTCTTCAATAATACGACCACCGAAATCACAGCGTTCGAAACGCTCGGAGAAATGCCCTTAAATACCCCTGCCCTAAATGTAATTAGCAATCTTGAGGCCTTTCTCGAGGGACTATATCTATTCGAAACCTGAGTTTTTGATTTTCACTCAATAGAAAAAAATCACGAGCATAGGTCTAAAATACACTTAAAACATTCGTAACAAATTATGCACACAACCTAAACATAATAAAAATTGGTTCTAAAAATCGGCAATATTTTTTTTTATTTTTTATATCATGTTTAAGGGAACTTAGTTATTACTAGAAAAAAACGGAACCCTTATAGGATCACTCGTGCGTCTGTCTGTCCGTCTGTCACAGCCGATTTGCTCCAAAACTACTAGACCGATTGAGTTGAAATTTGGTAAACATATGTAAATTGGTGACCCAAAGATGGACGCGTAAAGTAAATTAATGAATTCTGAACAAGGGGGCCACTTTTGGGGGGTAAACTGGAAAAATAAAAAATAAAGTTTCGCAAACTGTATTGTGTGACATATGAAATGAAAGGGGTTGTTGTAAGCATCTCAGATATTTTTTTTTATAATTTGAGCAAAAACAGATTTGAAGTAATTTAGGAAAAAAGACAAAAATTGACCATCCCCCCCCCCCCTTATCTCCGAAATTACTAAGCTTAAAATTCTGAAAAAAATCTGAAAAATAGTTCCTTGCCTAAAGATTACAGGAAACCTATAAGAAATTTGAGTATTCAAAGTAACGGGAAACTTCTAAATATTTTACGGAACCCTCACCACGCGAGTTAAACTCGCACTTGTTTTTAGGGTTCCGTAGCCAAAATGGCAAAAACGGAACCCTTATAGTTTCGTCATGTCCGTCTGTCCGTCTGTCCGTCTGTCCGTATGTCACAGGCATTTTACTCGGAAACTATAAGGTGTATTTGAATAAAATTTTGAGGATAGGTGTATTTTGTTAGCCGCTACATAGTTTTGTAATTAAAATGACAAAAAAAAAAAATTTTAGGAGTCCATACATAAAACTAAAAGTCAAAATTTTTTTTTTCATTGTGACCCCCCGTGTGGCACATCAATCGATAGGCCTTTCAAAATAAATATAAGGTTTCTTAGCATTTTTTTTTGATTAAGTGAATAGGGTCGGAGATAATCGCCCCGAAAGTCACTAAAATTCTGTCCCCCCTCTCTAATTTTTGAAAAATTCATGGACATAAGGCTTATTAATTTCATTCACCGAAAATTGTTTTGAACAAGATCGGTTCAGAGGTTTTCGAGATATTGCTGAAAAACTGCCTTCCTCAAAGAAAAGGACGTAAGTGCCGTAAAATTCCTGTGACGATACGACCTTTTTAATAGGCACGGAACCCTTCGTTTTGCGTGGTCCGACACGCACTTGGCCGGTTTTTATTTATTTAAACGCACAAAAAAAAAAATTAAAAAACTTGATATCCGCGCTTCCGAACTCGCACTTCCATCTCGCTCACGCTAATGGGAGGGAGAGAAGACCATGGACACTCACTAGTCGAAGCATTGCGCTGCCGTCAACACCCACTCTTTCCCCACGAGCGCTCCTCCGCACCAGTGCTTGCCATGTAACCTAGAAGGAAACAAACGGTGTTAGGACATTAATTCTTCAAATTATTGATTCACGGTTTACTAGGCCTAAATAGTGCCATAAAAAATGTACGCCGCAAATATACGCAGCTATATCTGTCGGCGGTTGTGAAAGAACGCAAAACTTTTGGAGCAAGTCAGACTTTTTTGTATTGCCTTGTGACCAATAAAGAGCTACATACAATTTGATACAACTTACTATACTTGAAATGAGACAACAATACACGATATGCTTGTATTGCTATCGTCGCCTACGCACAACATAAAGACGAATTTTTAGAGCATGAGAAGTGAAAAGTAAGTTTTCACTTCTAAAAGTCCGTCTTTATGTTGTGCGTAGGCGACATAAAGTCGCTTTTTATGCTCTAGTGCATAAAGTAAAATCCTCATCGAAGACTAAGGCAATCGGTCCAACATCCACACGAACCACTTTAACTTCATAGAATAACCTGTTTATTTTATTTCGTTTCGTTAGTATTTTAAGACCAAGGCAAGAATACCAACACCCAAAATACACAATAAAACTTCATGAAATAAACTTATAATTTTTATCTCGTCTTATTTTTTTTTTAGAATAAAATAGAATTGAATATTTTATTTGTAGAAACTGGGTGTACATAAAAGGTCTATGGTAAAAGTAAAGGTAAAGATTAGTTTTTAATATTAGTAAATAAATATATTTAAACCATAACAATAATTTATCATAGATATAAAAAACAAAATGTTTTTTTAATAACTGAGCAGTATGTAACGATTTAAGTCAGGTGTCACGTTAATTGGCGAGAACCATCGCTACTTTTTCATCATTGTACCTAATATTTGTGTTACAACTTGAAATTGTTTTATGATTAACGATAAATAATGTCGTCAAGCGAAGAGGAAATCACAGAGTCACACCAAACACTTTAATGGAGTGGCACGCCGAAAATTAATTTAGTTAAAATCCTCCATCCTCGCTTGCAAGTAAAATGGTGCGTTTTATACATCGATTATTAGGGTTCCGTAGCCAAAATGGCAAAAACGGAACCCTTATAGTTTCGTCATGTCCGTCTGTCCGTCTGTCCGTCTGTCCGTCTGTCCGTCTGTCCGTCTGTCCGTCTGTCACAGGCATTTTACTCGAAAACTATAAGGTGTATTTGAATAAAATTTTGAGGATAGGTGTATTTTGTTAGCCGCTACATAGTTTTGTAATTAAAATTACTAAAAAAAATTTTTTTAGGGGTGAACTCCATACATAAAACTAAAAGTCAAAAAAAAAAATCTATTGTGACCCCCCGTGTGGCACATCAATCGATAGGCCTTTCAAAATAAATATAAGGTTTCTTAGCATTTTTAGGGTTCCGTAGCCAAAATGGCAAAAACGGAACCCTTATAGTTTCGTCATGTCCGTCTGTCCGTCTGTCCGTCTGTCCGTCTGTCCGTCTGTCCGTCTGTCCGTCTGTCCGTCTGTCCGTATGTCACAGGCATTTTACTCGAAAACTATAAGGTGTATTTGAACAAAATTTTGAGGATAGGTGTATTTTGTTAGCCGCTACATAGTTTTGTAATTAAAATGACAAAAAAAAATTTTTTTAGGGGTGCACTCCATACATAAAACAAAAAGTCAAAATTTTTTTTTTCATTGTGACCCCCCGTGTGGCACATCAATCGATAGGCCTTTCAAAATAAATATAAGGTTTGTTTGAATTTTTTTTGATTAAGTGAATAGGGTCGGAGATAATCGCCCCGAAAGTCACTAAAATTCTGTCCCCCCCCCTCTAATTTTTGAACGGTGTATTTTAAAAATATGGAAAAATTCATGGACATAGGGCTTATTAATTTCATTCACCGAAAATTGTTTTGAACAAGATCGGTTCAGAGGTTTTCGAGATACTTATTGCTGAAAAACTGCCTTCCTCAAAGAAAAGGACGTAAGTGCCGTACAATTTCTGTGACGATACGACCTTTTTAATAGGCACGGAACCCTTCGTTTTGCGTGGTCCGACACGCACTTGGCCGGTTTTTTACCTATAGGACCATCGGGGCAGAAAGGTTCTCGAGGTGTGACCATGTACGATGCACCGTGGGTAGACCCCCACAAGGTGGACTCATGACCTGGTAAAAGTTGTGGGAGTCCGCTGGGAGCGGTCGACGCAGGACCGGTCATTGTGGCACACACTTTGCAGCAGGAGGCGTCTTTCGGCTGATATTATGATGATGTTGAATATGATTACTAATAAATAAAATTCTAATCTTTGGTCAACAACGTCTACTCAGAATCAGATGTCACTGACATAGCGTCGAATCAACGAAGAAGCGAATAAAGTGAACGATTATAACCGAACAAGTTTCAAAGTCCAAGTGAGGAACATCTTTCCGTGGACACCTACGTACCTGGAGTAGGTTACCTACCTAGACGCTAACAAAATTTTTCGGTACCCAACAGAAATTTTAAATTCGTTGACTCCCTCTGGAATTTCGCCGTATAAATTAGTTTTAACGATAAGCGTACCAAGTTTATCTCCTACGAAAATTAGACCCGCCGAGAAAAAACTTATTGCATAAAAAGTATAAAACTATTGCCTAAAAAAATTGGCTCTATGACATAGTTAGTACCCTAGCCTAGGTTAATTAAATAATAATTACATCTTGCACTACCCCGTGCGAAGCCGGGGCGGGCAGCTAGTAACAAATATTGCTGAAAAACTGCCTTCCCCATAGAAAAGGACATAAGTGCCGTAAAATTTCTGCGACGATACGACCTTTTTAATAGGCAAGGAACCCTCGTTGTGCGTGGTCCGACACGCACTTGGCCGGTTATTTTATTAAGATCTGTGTGTGTTGTGTGTGTGTGATGAAATTTCATCGCAATCGATTAAAAACGAACATATTTCAAGTTTTAACTTTAACAACGTTATATGAAAATTTATGAATTTTTCGTAATATTAAAAAAAATGTCACAATAAATAATACGTTTTACTGAAATCAAAAATATCGATGTTATATTTTCCTCATGGTCGGTGTGAAAAATTGTATGCGTCACTCAGGAGCAAAATTATTTTCGTCATGGGCGTTAACGCTTGAATCCTTCGTTACGCTCAGGATTCTTACTTAGAATCCTTCGCTTCAACCTGGATTCAATGTACCACCCTCGCCGTAAATACATATATTTGCGCCCTTGAGACGCAAATAACTATACCTGACGGAGACGGTGTAGGGGTAGTCCTCGAGGCAAACAAGTCCGTTCTCGGTGGTGAGCCGTTTGCGCCGCAAGTGAGTCAGGTCCTCCTCGAACTTAGGCGGGAACTCGCATTCTTGCTCGCTCCTCTGTACTTTCACTGGAAACGAGAATTAGTAAAATAAAACCGGCCAAGTGCGTGTCGGACCACGCAAAACGAAGGGTTCCGTGCCTATTAAAAAGGTCGTATCGTCACAGAAATTTTACGGCACTTACGTCGTTTTCTTTGAGGAAGGCAGTTTTTCAGCAATATCTCGAAAACCTCTGAACCGATCTTGTTCAAAACAATTTTCGGTGAATGAAATTAATAAGCCCTATGTCCATAAATTTTTCCATATTTTTAAAATACACCGTTCAAAAATTAGAGGGGGGGGGACAGAATTTTAGTGACTTTCGGGGCGATTATCTCCGGCTCTATTCACTTAATCAAAAAAAATGCTAAGAAACCTTATATTTATTTTGAAAGGCCAATCGATTGATGTGCCACACGGGGGGTCACAATGAAAAAAAAATTGACTTTTAGTTTTATGTATGGAGTGCACCCCTAAAAAAAATTTTTATTGTCATTTTATTTACTAAACTATGTAGCGGCTAACAAAATACACCTTTCCTCAAATATCTGCAATGAACTCTGACACAAAAAGTGAGTACCTAAGCCTAAAGGCGATTACGGTTAGTACCTATCCCACCAAAAACATAAATTTGAAAATGAGAGCCAAGTTCAATTTTAGAATATGCGTGTGGCTTTCAACTTCGCCGACAAAATAATTGAGATCTAAATGGGTGCCAAGTTCAGTAGACAATCCTAAAATAAAATGTATTCAAGAACATACAATTTCTTATTTTTTTCTACTGCAACAATGTTTGCTGTATAAAAGTACAACTTCTTACTAACACTTTTATGGACTACAAATGTCTGAAATAATAAGTTTTTTTTTTAATACTATGCTCAAGATTTGACTTGGCTAGTTTTATATACTTACCACAATTAATATCACCATAACTTATCATAATAATTATGCCTAAAAAAATATTTATAAATCTACGCAACATGTTATCCTAAATTAAAAAATCTTTTGCACTTTAAAATATTCTATAACAATAAAAACATAAGGTGTTTAGAGTTGAACATTGTTGGGTAACCACCCGGTTCCGAAATTGAAAATGATGTGGTAAAATTTCCCGTATTTCAATAGCAAAGTATTCGTGGGCGCGCGTGTTTAGGAAACGAATGTCGGAACAATGGCGTAATGTTAGACAAACAATCAACATCGCAGTTCTCGTGCTATATTCAAACGGATTAGGTCAAAGTTGGGGGGCACGGAAGTGCCCTCCGCCAAGTAGTACCAATAACGAACGAGCGATCGAAGCGAACGAAGTTCTATGCTTCAGCTTGGGCCGAAAATCATTTGTCTGTTCGGCCGGCGTCTAGTGTTCGATGTCCGGTGTCCGGTGCCTGTCCCTTATTTGCTAAGTTTGATTCGGACAGCCCTCCTACCTCCTGCGCACTTCGAGAATCAGTTACGCCAGATGTTGTATTTCTAACCGATTCTGGTGAAATTTTGTTAGCAGGTTCGTTAATTAAGTATATACCTAGTTTTTTTGTCCAATCACTCT
Source organism: Epinotia nisella (assembly GCA_932294315.1). NCBI lineage: Eukaryota > Metazoa > Arthropoda > Insecta > Lepidoptera > Tortricidae > Epinotia > Epinotia nisella. Next base: position 1,998,448 of record OW028693.1, read on the forward strand.
TTCGAAATTAAAAAAAAGTTTCCTTTTTGAAAAAGACAGGCCCGCAAGTTCTACTCACAGAGCCTCTAGTTAGAGTTCCGTTCCTCAAAAGGAAAAAAAGGAACCCTTATAGGATCACTCGTGCCTCTGTCTGTCCGTCTGTTACAGCCGATTTGCTCCGAAACTACTGGACCGATTGAGTTGAAATTTGGTACACGTATGTAAATTGGTGACTCAAAAATGGACGCGTAAAGTAAATCCCACCAAAAACATTCTGTAAAAAAACTAGCCAAGTCTCGATGGAGCTGCTTGTTTATCTCTAAAAAGTAATGAAATCTAGACAAAGTCGTGCAAAGTCTAAGGTTCCTTACTGCGATTTTTTTATTATTATAGTTAATGTTGTGTGACTTGGCCGCTGAAGGGTACACAAGGGTACAAAACCAGGTGCTCCATGACACCATTGCACCAATCTGTCGCCAGAACCGCTACCCATTGACGATGGAAAATTGCCACTTGGAAAACGTTGATTCTATGGCATGAATCTTATTTTTTGCTAAATTTAATACTTGTAGTGTAGGCTAGGTACATCCCAAAACATTCCTACTGACAAATTTCCAATCAAATTATTTTTTTTGCTAGTTGTGATGTGCGGCTCGATGCTGTTCGAAGATATTCGTAATTATTTTTCGTAAATAACCTATTGCTGCTAAAAGTTTGCGATCTGCGGTTCGATTACTTTATGTAGTATCTAATATTTACGATTATTTACGAGGGTAAGCTATAATAAAAACCCCAAAAGCCCCTTTTAAGTCCGCATTCTGTGACAGACGGGCAACTACGTAACCCTACCCTGCGCGTGGCCCGACACGCACTTGGCCGCTTTTTAGGGTTCCGTAGCCAAAATGGCAAAAACGGAACCCTTATAGTTTCGTCATGTCCGTCTGTCCGTCTGTCCGTCTGTCCGTCTGTCCGTCTGTCCGTATGTCACAGGCATTTTACTCGAAAACTATAAGGTGTATTTGAATAATATTTTGAGGATAGGTGTATTTTGTTAGCAGCTACATACTTTTGTAATTAAAATGACAAAAAAAAATTTTTAGGGGTGCACTCCATACATAAAACTAAATGTCAAAAAAAAAAAATCATTGTGACCCCCCGTGTGGCACATAAATCGATAGGCCTTTCAAAATAAATATAAGGTTTCTTAGCATTTTTTTTGATTAAGTGAATAGGGTCGGAGATAATCGCCCCGAAAGTCACTAAAATTCTGTCTCCCCCCCCCTCTAATTTTTGAACGGTGTATTTTAAAAATATGGAAAAATTCATGGACATAGGGCTTATTCATTTCATTCACCGAAAATGGTTTTGAACAAGATCGGTTCAGAGGTTTTCGAGATATTGCTGAAAAACTGCCTTCCTCAAAGAAAAGGACGTAAGTGCCGTAAAATTTTTGTGACGATACGACCTTTTTAATAGGCACGGAACCCTTCGTTTTGCGTGGTCCGACACGCACTTGGCCGGTTTTTATTCTATGACATGGCTGTAATAAGATCAAAGTATGCAAAATATACGTTCACGTACTCACACAGTGTCCACAAAAGGGGTAGGTAAATCACATGAAATTAATTCATTTCAGGTAATTGATTGAATAAGACGTCACTTTGCGGAAGTCCATGCCGTGCGGAGGGAGATCACGTTTTTTAGCGGAATAGCAAAATAAGTCCGTCTGCCCGTCTGTCCGTATGTCACAGGAAAACTATATGGTGTATTAGAATAAAATTCTGAGAATAGGTGTATTTTGTTAGCCGCTACATATTTTTTTAGGGGTGCACTCCATACATAACACTAAAAGTCAAAAAAAAAAAATTTGCAACCCCACAAATGGCACATCAATCGATAGGCCTTTCAAAATAAATATAAGGTTTTTCAGCAATGTTTTTGATTAAGTTAATAGAATCGGAGATAATCGGCCCGAAAGTCACTAAAATTCTGTCCCCCCCCTCTACATTTTGAACGGTGTATTTTAAAAATATGGAAAAATCATAGACTTATTGAGTTCATTCACCGAAAATTGTTTTGAACAAGATCGGTTCAACGGTTTACGAGATATTGCTGAAAAACTGTCTACCTTAAAGAAAAGGATGTAAGTGCCGTAATATTTCTGTAACGATACGACCTTTTTAATAGGCCCGGAACCCTTCGTTTTGCGTGGTCCGACACGCACTTGGCCGGGTTTTTTTTAGCAGGTTCGTTAATTATATAGTTTTTTTACTAGAACATACGACTGATAAGACAATCAAAACGCTGCTGACTTCGTTATCGGCTTCCAAACACTTGCCATAGCCAAACAGCCATTGTACAATATCAATTGTTCTACAATCTACAACAATGATGTGTTTATTTTCTCTTTTATCTAGAACAAGCATCATAAATATCTGAGGTTCGCTCAGTCAGCAGATTGTTTGACTAGGATACGTTTCAAAGTAGTCAAATATTTAAATTCATTGTAGTTAACCTCTAATATATCGACACAATGATTTGGTTCGCGATTCTGTTGCTATTAAAGGTTGCTTCAGCGGAAGAAGATTTCTATTACAGATATGACGATTATACGGATGATGATCGGAGCTGGGAAAAAGATGTGTTCAATAAAACTGAGAAGACAAAACCGACTAGAGTGATTGACGATTCAATTAGTAATATAATAGACGCTGACGAAATTGGGTTTAACTATACTACGAAACAAGGATTCCCTGAACAAGGTTTGTTTATATGTAATAGTTATCCCTTCGGTCGTGTTTTAAATCGACACGAGTTGCGAATTAACTATTCGCACGTGTATCGTACAACGTTTTACAGTACATATGGCTCTTTAAAGTTTCAACATATGCACGGAAAGTGCTCATTTCCGCACTCGTGCGGAAAAGTAACACCATGTGTACTGTAATAGTTATGTACGATACAAGTGCAGAAAATAGGAAATTGCTCATTTTCGCACTAGTGCGGGAAAGTAACACCATGTGTACTGTAAAATGTTATTTTTCTAAAACACGCTAGGAAATGAACCGATAAATGGCGCTGTAGGTACTCATGAAACTATGCGTTGTTAAGATTTTGCAAAATTAATGGGCGGGGCAAGACGGGTATGTTGTATGAAATTTTGTACGGAACCCTCGGTGCGCGAGTAACACTCGCACTTGACTGGTTTACAAACATAGACTCTGCCGTCAATTTGGTGTTTCTGTGGCCCACCTCACTTAGGCTTTTTAGGGTTCCGTAGCCAAAATGGCAAAAACGGAACCCTTATAGTTTGGTCATATCCGTCTGTCCGTATGTCGCAGGCGTTTTACTCGAAAAGCATACGGTGTATTTGAATAAAATTTTGAGGATAGGTGTATTTTGTTAGCCGCTACATAGTTCTGTAATGAAACAAGTAAAATCCGTTTTAGAGGATCACGATTAAGAGGAATCCAACAACACCTCATATGTCGAAATCCGTCAAACGGTTAAGCTGCAGGCCGTGCCAAAGCATAAGACATACACACCATACTTACATATATACATACGCTCGAAAAACATAACCCTCCTCTCCTTCGGCACTCGGGTAAAAATACACAATTAGTAATACAAAATTTAAACTCGAATGGGTTCCGGGAAGCAGGAATCCAGTTTGACTTGATTACAGATGGGAATCGGGAGCTGCAACTAAATAAAAACCGGCTAAGTGCGTGTCGGACCACCCAAAACGAAGGGTTCCGTGCCTATTAAAAAGGTCGTATCGTCACAGAAATCTTACGGCACATACTTCCTTTTCTTTAAGGAAGGCAGTTTTTCAGCAATATCTAAAGAAAGAAAAGAAAAGAAGACATTTATTCACTACACAAAAGACACACAGATATAAAGGGAGTAGACATACAATACAATTGACACAACCACAGACAGACAGACTGATTGTTGATCTCGAAAACCTTTGAACCGATCTCGATCAAAATAATTTTTGGTAAAAGAATTGAATAAGCCCTATGTCCATGATTTTTTTTCATTTTGTTAAAATACACCGTAAAAAAATTAGAGGGGGGACAGAATTTTAGTGACTTTCGGGGCGATTATCTCCGACCCTATTCACTTAATCAAAAAAAAATTGCTAAGAAACCTTATATTTATTTTGAAAGGCCTATCGATTGATGTGCCACACGGGGGTCACAATGAAAAAAAAAATTGAGTTTTAGTTTTATGTATGGAGTGCACCCCTAAAAAAAATTTTTTGTCATTTTAATTACAAAACTATGTAGCGGCTAACAAAATACACCTATCCTCAAAATTTTATTCAAATACACCTTATAGTTTTCGAGTAAAATGCCTGTGACATACGGACAGACGGACAGACGGACAGACGGACAGACGGACAGATGGACATGACGAAACTATAAGGGTTCCGTTTTTGCCATTTTGGCTACGGAACCCTAAAAAGTCTGTAACATCATTTCAGTAACAACTGAACATCGAACACCAAGATACCCTAAGATACAAAAGAAGAGGGAGTGCAACTTCACAGTAAACCTGGACGAACCTGTGAACAGTCCAGTCCCGGATGTGAGAGACAACATATCTACGTATCCGTTCGCCGCGTCCGTGCTGCGTATGGGCTCTCACTACGCTTCTGGAGCCCTAGTAGACAAACGCTGGGTTTTGAGTGCAGCTGGGGTGTTTTACAAGTATGTATTTCATGCAAGTGCGAGAGTAAAAATTGCTATCCTCTAAGCATCAGGCGCTTCCCTGAAGCTCCGCAATTTTTCCGTTACTTTGAATACTCAAACTTCTTATAGGTTTTCTTGTAATCTTTAGGCAAGGAACTATTTGCCATATTTTTTTCAGAATTTTAAGCCTAGTAGTTTCGGAGATAAGGGGGGAATGGTCAATTTTCGTCTTTTTTCCTAAGCAGCTGTACCTATTGATTATCAGCTAGATAACTTATCTAGCGGATAATCAATAGGTACAGCTGATTTTAGGTTTCGTACCTCAAAAGAAAAAAAAACGGAATCCTTATAGGGTCACTCGTGCGTCTGTCTGTCCGTCTGTCACAGCCGATTTGCTCCGAAACTACTGGACCGATTGAGTTGAAATTTGGTATACATATGTAAATTGGTGACCCAAAGATGGACGCGCTTAGTGTGTTGCTGTGCACTGGGTACTTCTTGCAACGTCATTGTGATCTCCAGTCAGTGGCCCAATACTTGATATGTCAGGCTAACAGCCTTATACCTATGTTATAGTTGCCAATCATTTCAGCGTTCGAGAATCCATAAAACTGTTCCGAGTGCGACTAGGGTCCGTGAACTGCAAGAGAGGTGGCATCATGCTGCCGTTGCAGCAAATCGTGATACATCCAGCGTATATGCCTGGGAAACCTGAGAACGACTTGGCATTGCTCCGGTTGGCAAAACCTGTGGAGACTAGTTCTTCAGTTCACCCCGTGGGTTTGACGGAGAGGAAGGGGAAGGTTGAAATTGGCAAGTTCTTGACGATGTACTGGCCCCGGCTTGTGGTAAGTATTGCTATAATTTTTAATAGCTTACTGCGAGCGGGAACATAAAATATGGGAACGGGACACTTCTGCTATACTTACCTGCCATGATTGATGCGACAGAGATCGCAACAGAGGTGTCCCTTCCCACCCCACATCTTATTGCCCCGCGCGCAGCGAGCATTTGAAAATTACATACTTATTCTACTCTATTACACACTTTTTTAGGGTTCCGTACCCAACGGGTAAAAACGGGACCCTATTACTAAGACTTCGCTGTCCGTCCGTCCGTCCGTCCGTCCGTCCGTCTGTCTGTCACCAGGCTGTATCTCAAGAACCGTGATAGCTAGAGAGTTGAAATTTTCACAGAATATGTATTTCTGTTGCCGCTATAACAACAAATACTAAAAAACCGGCCAAGTGCGAGTCGGACTGGGGCTCCCATGCAACAGACATAATTTTTTGGCCGTTTTTATAGATAATGGTACGGAACCCTTCGTGCGCGAGTCCGACTCGCACTTGGCCGGTTTTTTTTGTCGATTGGTAGATTTGATCGTTGATAGCAAATTGAACTAGCTCTAGTTTTGTAAAATTTAGCAAAGTGGACTTAACACATACCTACCTACTTACATCTAACCGACATCACGGAAAAAGTGCTACAGCGATATCTTCTGCATACATATTTTGGGCAGCCCAACAAAACAAGGGAATTTCCTCTTACTTATACAAGACAGCAGCCATAATATCTCCAATACTTGCTTTGTGCGTATTTGGGGCTGTGTTCCTGGTGGTCAGTAAGGTTGCCGTTGAGGAACCCGCGTTTGTCTCGTAGCTGCTTTTGGAGTCGCAAGCGTCCATTAGGCGGCGGAATCTTACCATCGGGCAGATCTATGCTTGTTTGCCACCGTAGTATTAAAATAGTAGATTGTATGACAAGGGGCTAAAATAAGCCATATTACCACGAGATGGATATTTTCCCGAGCGAAGCGCTTTTAGACCCGAGTTATACACTCTACTTTTCACTTCGACTGCGAGAAAATAGTAAAACAAAGATTATCCATCCACAATCAATAACAAATTTCACTGCGAAGAGATTGTTCAATTTAGCGTGAGGCGTTTTCTTTTTTAATGATTTGGAATTAGGGACTATAAAACACCTGATGTTTGATTGGTCGATTTTAATATGTAGCTGTATTCTGGTTGGTTGATAGCAAAGAGAAATGTTTTTTGAAAGAATAGTGATTGGTGGATTTAAATGATTTGGAATTAGGGACTAAAAAACACCTGATATTTGATTGGTCGATTTTAATATGTAGCTGTAGGTATTGTGGTTGGTTGATATAGCAAAGATAAATGTTTTTTGAAAGAGTTGTGATTGGTGGATTTAATATGGTGAAGTGTTTTGATTGGTCAAATTAAATGTGTTAAAAATCATAAATATGTATACATATTTTCCCTAGGGGCTACATGTACTACTTTAGCCCCGCTTATTAAGCCTAATATGACACACTTTTCGAGCATGAGATGTGAAAAATACCTTCTCCAGGTTGACGGAAAGGTCCTGCCAGCGTCAGCGAAGGAGCGCCTCCAGCACACCAACATGCGGGTGTCGACGCAGCGAGTGATACCCTGGAAGCAGTGCTGGCGGGCCATGACCTATCGGCAGCAGGCGCTGACGCAGAACAACTTCTGTCTGCGCCCGTTGAAGCAGTTTCACACCATTTGCCTGGTAATATCACAGAATAGTACTAATAGCAGGCATGTCCTTCTTGCCATTTCGGCTCCCTTGCCACTTGCCACTACAAAAGGTCCATTCCCTTAGTAATGGTAGCTGTCCTATTTATGCCAATATAAAAGCTCGGCGTATAAGAGAGATAACTACAACTTAGAAAAGTTGAAAAACCCCCGATTTTTTCATTTCAAAGTTCAATATCTCAAAAACGGCTTAACTGATTTTGATTAAACATGGCTAAAAACACTCGGGTTAAAATTATCTATGACACAAAAAAACCGCATTCAAATCGGTTCATCAGTTTGGGAGCTACGATATCACAGACAGATATACCTACAGATACACAGACACGTTAAACTTATAACACCCCTCTCTTTGCGTCGGGGGTTAATAAACATGTAATAATGCAATCTCTGCATTGTCACTTACAGTTTTGTAGTGTACCAATCGGGAAGTTGGTAAATTTTGACTTAATAAAGACAAGATTTAAATTAAATTTGGTTGTATTTGTAAATGCTCACTGCAGCGCCCCCTGGTGAGTTGTCACCGTAACACCTATCTAAGAACATGCACCAATCAAATCCGAACCCATCACTGAAAACCGCATCAAAATCGGACTAGTAGTTTTTGAGAAAAATGGCAACATTGGTTTGCACAAACATCCTCTCACCCCAAACGCATATACCGTCTCCGTTCCGTCGTGGGTAAAAAATTAAGGCTACTTCTTGACTTGGCGGGGCGGGCTCGGTATGCGGTAAATTTTGTAATTTGACGTGAGCTTTCTGATGTCGCACCTTCCTCACATGCCCGTGTAGTGTAGGTATTGTCAGTATTGCGCCCGGGCATCAGAATACGGCTACGGTATCCCCTGCCTGTCGTACAAGGCGACTAAAAGGGGTTCTCGGGGTGGTACACAGTTGGGGGCTGCAATGGTTGAATAAAAAAAAAGGTAGGATCCACAGAGGCATGACGCTAAGGCGGCACTGGTGCGTTCCGTAGGAGATCCCAGAGCCGTCCGAATTGAAATGCGCCGAGATGGCTAAAAACTCCCGGGAGTTTTTAGTCGGTGCGAGTCCGACATAACCTCCGCGTTATCCCCGTGGCGCGGAAGTATCCATAACGGATTTTCCTCCCATAAAAAATTTGCGCTGTACTAATTAATATCGTGCACGGAAGCAGGACGGTGAGCTTGCAGTACTGCATTAGTACCGCTCCGCTTCCAAGCATCCCGCGCCAGTCAGGTAGCACTAATTTTACCTAATGTAGGCCACCGTAAAAAACCGCTATTGATTCAACTGACACAGCTTACTGATATCGTGCCTCCTCCACACCGATAAATCAGGAAGTCACCTTGAACTCCTCATTAATTGAACTCCTCTCGCCACAGGCCGACGTCGGCGCGCCAGTGTTGTCCCAGGATGGACTGTGGGGCATCATCTCCGACTGGGTCGGAGAGCCCTGCTCCTTCTCCGACCCCAGCCCTGTGATCGTCACCCGAATATCGCCGCCCGCCGTGCGCTACTGGCTGGAGGCGCAGTTTGAACATGAAGACTAGATCTGTGTCGTTATGAACTCCTGGTTCAAATTCCAGAAATCTGCCGAACAAGACTAGAAAGGGGTACACATCATAATTCGGAAGAGTAACTTGTTCGAAAGCATTTCTTTCGGAGCGGATCTAACGCGGGAACACACAAAAACTCCAAAGTTGGTTGTTCGAAATTCATAATTCAGAAAACAATGTTCCTTGGAAAGGTTTTTGGTAGCCCATAGGCGCTTGCAAATCCAGATGTGGGTGTTTTTTCTGGCTGGATCGGGGAGTCTTGCTCTTATTGTGAACCCAGCCCCGTGATAGTCGTCCGCATATACATATCATCCCCGCCCGCTGAGGGCTACTGGCTGGAGGCGCAATTTGAACATGAAGACTGTGTCGTTATGAACTCTTGGTTAAAATTCTAGACAGAACTAGTTAATCTAGCCCTTTATGTTTTAAATAAGTAAGGGCGAGTCGCAGCAACTTTCGATTACAGATCACCAACGTTACATAGGTATGGCGTCGGCAGCCGTCAAACTTGTCAAACTTTCCTTGAGCGTTTAGAAAGACATTCCGGTTTCGGGTAAAATCGGACATATTCGTGTGATATAAAATGATAATGTCTTTTCACCCGACTGCCGAAGGAAAGGAGGGTTATGTTTTTCGAGCGTATGTATGTATGTGTGTAGGTATGACTAATTCTTTGGCACGCCCTGCAGCCTAAACTGTTTGACGGATTTCGACATATGAGGTGTCGTCGCCTCTTAGGAGTAGGAGTGTCATAAGGCTATAAGATTTGTAAAAAAACCGGCCAAGTGCGTGTCAGACCACGCAAAACGAAGGGTTCCGTGCCTATTAAAAAGGTCGTATCGTCACAGAAATTTTACGGCACTTACGTCCTTTTCTTTGAGGAAGGCAGTTTTTCAGCAATATCTCGAAAACCTCTGAACCGATCTTGTTCAAAACAATTTTCGGTGAATGAAATTAATAAGCCCTATGTCCATGAATTTTTCCATATTTTTAAAATACACCGTTCAAAAATTAGAGGGGGGGGGACAGAATTTTAGTGACTTTCGGGGCGATTATCTCCGACCCTATTCACTTAATAAAAAAAAACCGGCCAAGTGCGTGTCGGACCACGCAGAACGTAGGGTTCCGTGCCTATTAAAAAGGTCGTATCGTCATTGAAATCTTACGGCACTTACGTCCTTTTCTTTGAGGAAGGCAGTTTTTCAGCAATATCTCGAAAACCTTTGAACCGATCTTCTTCAAAACAATTTTCGCTGAAAGAATTTAATAAGCCCTACGTCCATGATTTTTTTCATATTTTTACAATGCACGGTTCAAAAATTAGAGGGGGGGGGGACAGAATTTTAGTGACTTTCGGGACGATTATCTCCGACTCCAGTCACTTAATCAAAAAAATTGCTGAGAAACCTTATATTTATTTTGAAAGGCCTATCGATTGATGTGCCACACGGGGGGTCACAATGAAAAAAAAAAATTTGACTTTTAGTTTTATGTATGGAGAGCACCCCTAAAAAAATTTTTTTTTGTCATTTTAATCACAAAACTATGTAGCGGCTAACAAAATACACCTATCCTCAAAATTTTATTCAAATACACCTTATAGTTTTCGAGTAAAATGCCTGTGACATACGGACAGACGGACAGACGGACAGACGGACAGACGGACAGACGGACAGACGGACAGACGGACATGACGAAACTATAAGGGTTCCGTTTTTGCCATTTTGGCTACGGAACCCTAAAAATGCTAAGAAACCTTATATTTATTTTGAAAGGCCTATCGATTGATGTGCCACACGGGGGGTCACAATGAAAAAAAATTTTTTAACTTTTTGTTTTATGTATGGAGTGCACCCTTAAAAATTTTTTTTTTTGTCATTTTAATTACAAAACTATGTAGCGGCTAACAAAATACACCTATCCTCAAAATTTTATTCAAATACACCTTATAGTTTTCGAGTAAAATGCCTGTGACAGACGGACAGACGGACAGACGGACAGACGGACAGACGGACAGACGGACAGACGGACAGACGGACAGACGGACATGACGAAACTATAAGGGTTCCGTTTTTGCCATTTTGGCTACGGAACCCTAAAAACCGGCCAAGTGCGTGTCGGACCACGCAAAACGAAGGGTGCGTGGTCCGACACCCTAAATTAATAATTATTAATTTAAAAGGCCTAATAGATATAATCGTCCCGAAAGTCACTAAAATTCTGTCTGTCCCTCTATTTTTTGAACTGTTTATTGTAAAAATATGAAAAAAAAACCGGCCAAGAGCGTGTCGGGCCACGCTCAGTGTAGGGTTCCGTAGTTTTTCGTCCGTCACAGTAAGTGTCCCCACATAAACGTTAAAAACCGGCCAAGTGCGTGTCGGACCACGCAGAACGTAGGGTTCCGTGCCTATTAAAAAGGTCGTATCGTCATTGAAATCTTACGGCACTTACGTCCTTTTCTTTGAGGAAGGCAGTTTTTCAGCAATATCTTGAAAACCTTTGAACCGATCTTCTTCAAAACAATTTTCGCTGAAAGAATTTAATAAGCCCTACGTCCATGATTTTTTTCATATTTTTACAATGCACGGTTCAAAAATTAGAGGGGGGGGGACAGAATTTTAGTGACTTTCGGGACGATTATCTCCGACTCTATTCACTTAATCAAAAAAGTTGCTGAGAAACCTTATATTTATTTTGAAAGGCCTATCGATTGATGTGCCACACGGGGGGTCACAATAAAAAAAAAAAATTTGACTTTTAGTTTTATGTATGGAGAGCACCCCTAAAAAAATTTTTTTTTGTAATTTTAATCACAAAACTATGTAGCGGCTAACAAAATACACCTATCTTCAAAATTTTATTCAAATACACCTTATAGTTTTCGAGTAAAATGCCTGTGACATACGGACAGACGGACAGACGGACAGACGGACAGACGGACAGACGGACATGACGAAACTATAAGGGTTCCGTTTTTGCCAATTTGGCTACGGAACCCTAAAAATGGGCTATTTGTTACATTCATTGTGATTTTGTAGAAATTACAGGTACAATAAACACCTGCTTATACGGTTAAATTACAAACTTAGTTCAGAAACTATTTTGTAATTTTTTTCAAAAACTGTTCAACCTATCAAGTTCAAAATAATTTTCCTATAAAGTTTTTATAAAGTTCTACTTATGAGATTTTTTTCATATTTTTAAAACTTATGGCTCAAAAGTTAGAGGGGGAGGACACATTTTTTTTTATAATATTAACATTATCAAAAAATGATGTTAGCAAACCCCTATTCATTTTTAAATACCTATCCAACAATATATCACACGTTGGGGTTGAAATGAAAAAAAAAACACTCCCCACGTTACGTATAGGGGAGGTACCCTAATAAAATTAACTAAATCACTTTTTATTTTACCACTTTGTCGGCGTGATTGATATACATATTAGTACCAAATTTCAGCTTTCTAGTGCTAACGGTTACTGAGATTATCCGCGGACGGACGGACATACAAAGCGAAACTATAAGGGTTCCTAGTCGACTACGGAACCCTAAAAACATGGACATAGGACTTGTTAAATTCTTTCACCGAAGATTATTTGTGGAACAAGATCGGTTCAAAGGTTTTCGAGATATTGCTGAAAGAAAAGGACGTAAGTGCCGTAAAATTTCTGTGACGATAGGACCTTTTTAGTAGGCACGGAAGCCTTCGTTTTGCGTGGTCCGACACGCACTTGGCCTGTTTTCTAGTTCTAATTGGGAATGGATGAAAATTTTAGAAATGCCTGATTATTTTTTTGGTGATAAGAATAACCTTCCTTAGCACCAGAAAAAAGTTTTAGATTTTTCAGCTGCGTCAATTTTTTTTGAAAAATGTAAACAGTTTCCTCACTTACGTTTTGGGTCAGTTACGGCACCTTCCTCGATCGGTCTCATATTACAAAAAAAAAATTAAATATGTGTGGTAAACTGACACTGGCAATGATATTGACACTTGCAGCAGCTATATTGGTTATTACCAGTGTCAGTTTACCACAGATATTTAAGATAGTTTTTTGTAATATGAGACAGATCAAGGAAAGTGTCTATTTACCGTTCTTGACCCAAAACGTAAATGAGGAAACTGTTTATATTTTTCAAAAATAATTGTCGCAGCTGAAAAATCTGAAACATTTTTCTGGTGCTAAGGAAGGTTATCACCAAAAAAATAACCAGGCATTTCTAAAATTTTCATCCATTCCCCATTTTACACTTTACTACGTACCATAAGCTGCGTACTGCCACACTTTGACTACCAGCTGAAAGCATTTCAGTTGTTTACCTATTCTAGTATTTATTTTACGTATTAAAGATAAAAAGAAGGCAAATAAGATACAAAACAAACTAGGCATGAAGGAGAAAAGGAGAGATATATTAATAAGCATGTGTGAGATATGGTTAACTCTTGTCTCGAGATGTCTCGGCGCAGGAAGTTTGTTTAAAAAAAAAATCGGCCAAGTGCGTGTCGGACAACGAAGGGTTGCATGCCTATTAAAAAGGTCGTATCGTTACTGAAATCTTATGGCACTTACGTCCTTTTCTTTAAGGAAGGCAGTTTTTTAGGAATAGAAACCTTTGAACCGATCTTGTTCAAAATAATTTTCGGTATACTTCCGACTATTGAATATTCACTTAATCAAAAAAAAAAATGCTCAGAAACCTCATATTTAGTTTGAAAGGCCTATCGATTGATGTCCCACACGTGGGCTTACAATGTGTTTTTTTTTCTTTTTTTTTTTAGTTTTATGTATGGAGTGCACCCCTAAAAAAAATGTTTAGTAATTTAATTACAAAACTATGTAGCGGCCTGTAACATACAACACTGTAAATGCCTGTGACATACGGACATACGGACATGACGAAACTATAAGGGTTCCGTTACTACGTACATAGAATCTAAATTATTAGAAGTAGAATAATTCGTATGAATATGTTAATTTTGGGACGCGTTTACGAACAGGCGTACCTAATGTTGCGCGGCACGACGCGCGATCTGTCAGGCGACTAGCGTTTCTGCCTCCGTCTGCCGTTAAATGTCGCCTGCGCCTAAACGCAACCTCAGAGTCAGGGAGCCGTAGCATGGTTGGCCTTATCACGCGACAAGTGACAAGATAAGAGCATCGTCTTGTTCTATCGAACGGTGTCAGCCAGTGACGCACGCTCTATCCTATCACCTATCGCGTGACAAGGCCAACCATGCTACGGGGCCAGATATTATTAAGAATGACAAATATTAATATATTTAAATTTGTGAGTAGATTTTCCAAAAAATACAAACATTGACAAAACTCATACTGTTTATAATAATGCCATAAATACTCATTCCAAGTTTGTAGTAAGTACCCTATTATGGATTAACTTTTTGTATAAATAGTTAATGTTAAATATTGATGACTTGGGTCAATCAACTTTTTGTCGTTGTTATTCTGTCCCGGTAAGCCGCAACAGTGACAGAGTTTCTTAGAAAAAATACTATAAATTGGACTCCTAACATGGTAAGGAGATGCCCCACCATGGAATGGGTTTACCAATATACCAAAAACACGTGTATCGTACATATAAACCGCATAAAATCATAGTTTTAAAGAGTGACTCAGGAGACGTAACCATGGCAACGAGCAATAAAAAAATAGTTGATTGGCCCAATTAATAAAGTTTTTAATATGACATTTCTGTTTTAATTTCCTCAGACAAAATCATAGTGCAGACATAATCACCCTGTGTTGTTGTTGTTTTTAAGAAACTTTAAAATTTACTTATTGCATTTAGTTAAGAGATTTTAGGGTTTCGTAAGAAAATCAAACAGGTCTCCGTCTCACTGACTGCTGTTTGTTTCATAAACAGGGTGTTTTTATGTAGCAAAGATTTCCTAAATGCAAAAAAAGTCCGACAGAGTCCGGTGCAGTTTTGTCAGAATTTTGAGGCCCCATAAGCCCACTAAATGCGGGGTGGCTCTCGATGACTCCCGGTCTGAATCCATTCAAGACCACCTAACGCCTTGGCCACGACTTTGGTCTTAAGCGACCTGCGGCCGCGGTTTTTCTAATTCATTGCGCGTGATCCCAACTAACCACAGTGCGTTGCGCGTCTCGACCGCGCAATGAACAGATAAAACGCTGCCGCAGGTCGCTTAAGAACAAAGTCGTGGCTAAGGCTTAAGGATGTGTGCCAAGTTTCAGTGTGTAGACAATAAGTTTCTCTGTCAAAAATTTCATTTTTGGTACAAGCTTTTATTGTCGACTGTACTTTTTTGTATACCGTCAAAAACTACTCATTGAGACGATTCTAACGAGCCCAAACTCGATGAGGTTGTGTCGTTTCATTGCGAAGTTCCTATGGCCACCTTCCAGCTCCATCATCAGATCAGCGCCATGTCATCATAATATTGCATTGTCACGCGTTTTACACATGTACCTATGCAAAATTTCAGCTCAATCGGAAACCGGGAAGTGGATCAAATTTGACTTGCAAGATTTGATTACAGACAACGGTCAGGCCCCTATTTCACCAACTTGACAATTGTCACCTGACAACGACAATTATCCGTACATCGCTGGTTCCACAAGTAACCTAGCGACCACTTAATTTCTAGAACAAGCAACGTATGGCGAATTGTCAGTGTCAGATGACAATTGTCAAGTTGGTGAAATAGGGGCCAGGTGAAAGTAAAATAAAAGCTTGTAAAAAATAACAGTTGTTTAGAGTGAAAAGTTCCGATTCAATAGATAGCAATAGCACTCCGCTATTAACAAGTACAACTTACAAGTGATATTTTAAAAGTTCATTAGGAAAAATTATAAATAAAATAAAAATACATCAAACAAAACTCTCCACATATTTTGCCTGAAGCTTCGAAAAAAAAAATGCACAGCGCCATGAAATGCGTCTCAGATTATTTATTTCTGAGAATCGTTTCTATTTCGCCCACACTCTTGCCCCTCGTCTCTGGCATGAGTACCAGGACGACATAGACGCCGCAGAGGTTAACCGCTGCGAACACGTAGAAGGTGGTGTACATGCCGAACGCGCTCGTGAGAGGTGCGAAGGTGGCCAGCTGGATGAAAGTCAAGAGCCACGCCTGGGCCACTATCATACTTAGCAGCTTTGCTCTGATCTGTTGAAAACGAATGCCTCTTCACAGATTTGGGTGCAGTTAATGTACCCAAGGCCCAATAATCCCTGCCCACGTATCTGTCTCTCTCTCTTTATGCATCGGTTAAAACAAACAGAGATACAGTGGGCACGGTTTATCGGTCCCATTACACGCACAGATATCACTCACAATACGGGTGTAGGTAGAATCAAAATTTATTATTAATTCAAAAGAAAGAGTGCAAAAAAAATATGCTTATAATGGGGAAAATCCCATTCAAATATCTCAAAAAAATACGAAGCTACAACCGTTTTAATGTTGCTTGTTAGAGGGAGAAAACGCTCGGGGATCGTGACGTCACGACAATCGGGCGTCATAGTAAATGACAATCTATGAATGAATGAATATACCCCATCTTAAAACTTTGGACATTTATAACTTTGTGATTATTTAACCTCTTGCATTGATTTTTTTCTCGATTTGACTATATTTTTAATTCTTTTTCGAGAAAATACAACATTAATTGATTATTTTATCTAGTGTCTAAACCCCTATTCGAGAATAGCTTTGAATATGACGGAAACATTTGACCACTGTGAGCGGTAAGGCATGCCGGTGGCCGGTGGCCTTGGGTTTAAACCCCAGCTCATACCAGTCGGTTTTTCAAAAAAACTTTTGCACGAAATTTCATTTGATATTTAACAGTAGCTTTTCGGTGAAGGAAAACATTAAAATATTAGGGAACCGGTCTAAACTCGACAAGTCTAGTATTCTTTCTGGGTTGAAAGGTCTGATGGCAGTCACTTCCGTAAAACCAACGCCAAATCTTGGTGCCAAAATGGACCCCGGCCGGGCTCCTTTAGGGTACAACCAGGAAAACCTAGAAGGATGATTGACAAACCTGAATGTTAAAAGTCTCCGTCATAAATATGTACGGCACCGGCAGCACCCCGAATGCGTACACGAACATTGTAGCAACTATAGCCAGCAGAGGCAACCACTCCGGCGCGCTGTAGCCCTGGTGCTGCAACAGCAATACCGTCGCAAGACACGCTTGTGAAACCACGGACACGGCGAACGATGAGCTGAGGATCACCTGGTGACAGAGAAAGTATGTATAGAGAGGCTCACACACAAACATGGGTGACAATGTGAGCTTAGACAGCCAGCACAAGTGGCAACGAGGTACAATGTCATATCTCCCGTCCCTCATTGCTTAGAGGCGATTTCACTACGTCTGCCTGACAGTAGGCATACACCGAACTAGCAGTTGCTAGCAACGCGCTCGCGATTCCAGAAGAATTACAAGCGTTGCTTTGAGGATTCGTTGTGTTGATAGCGAATAGCGAATGACGAACGCGGGTCCCTCACTCTCTACGCAACACATGTTCGGGAAGGGTGTGTAATGATCGGTATAAAAACAAATAATATAATTTCATTGGATATAACCATTTTTGATATAATTTCAAAGGGTAGAATCATTCATTGTACATAATAAACGTTTGGTATAATATCAAAATATATATTGTTATTTAGTATAACTATCATTCGGTATAACGCTTATTTCTTATAACCATCATAGAGTATAATTCTTATTTGATATACATCTCATATTGTATAATGATCAAGCGGTATAATTGTATTCAAAGTCAAAGTCAAAGTCAAAGTCAAAGTGATTTATTCTTCAATTTAGGCATATTACATGCACCTATGAATGTCGATAAACTACCACCGGTTCGGAAAGTAAACCTCTGCCTCGAGAAGAACCGGCGTAATAAACTCGGCGAGGTGTCATTTTTTCAAAACAGTATACAATATATCATATCAGTATCAGAGTATTATAAAATTTTAAAATTACATTGCTACAGTAGAAAGCCTATTTATTTTACGACAGGTTTTTAGTGCAGGATTTTATCGCTGCCAAATATCCCTATCCATGATGTAGTCGTTTATCTTATAATATGCTTTTGCAATGAGTGTCCGTTTTACGACAGATTTGAATTTAGAGTCAGTAAGTTCGGTAATGTGTTTTGGAATTTTATTGTATTAAAACTATAACGCCTGAAACTACTTTTTTTCCGTTCTAACCTAACCCAACCGCCAGCGTGTCGACGTCACCCCGCTTCGCGGGGTGCCTATTTTCGCTCTAAGGGACACAAGTGAACCCTAACCTAACCCACCCAATAGTAAAATTGTTGCGAGTGGTTTTTTACTGCGGGGGGCTTTGCCCCCGAGCCCCCTTGTGGGGGGCTTCGCCCCCGCCCCCCTTTTTTGGCTACCCTGGCTTGATTATATCAACTGTACATTAGACGGAATGAGCATTATATCCAATGTTCAATATAGCAAATATGCATTATACTTAATGTATGTTATACAAAATATTATTATATCAAATGATCGTTATATAAAATGATAATTATACCATATGCAAATATATTAAGTGTTGTTATACAACTCGAGAATTATATCAGATGAGCGTTATTGCGAGTAATATTATATCAAAAATATTTATAGCCATCGTTACGCACCCGTTCGGGAACTCCGGCGACCTTATTCACCTCCAGGAATACAACACCGTGTACGGAATATATGCTACAGAGCAAGTAGTAGTGTTTGTCACCAGAACGTCATCGGTGCAATGAAACAGTTTGGGGTACTTATAGCTACTCACTCGTCTCCCAATCCGCTCCACAACCAATATAGAGACAGTGGACCCAACCAGCATGATGCCAGGGAAACTGATGGCCAGCAGCTCCACGTCCAACTGCGAGCCCACCGCCGTCAGGATCGAGGACCCGTACGTCACCACCGCGAAGTTGCCGCAGAACGTCTGCGCTGTCATCAGAAGCGCCGCGAGGACGTAGCCCTTGCGCCAGGCACGATCTTTCACTGAAAAAATACAGATAGAAGATCTTTTGGAATCGGATCTGAGGTTGCGGAGATTGCCCCCTACATACAAACTTACAGAGCTATTGCAGGCTCCTAGTGATGATGGTCATGATAGAAGTATAACTTTGGACCGGGACGGTACAAGACTATTACATATAGGGATTCAGACTGTCCCCTGCTGGTCTCGCAACTGGTATGCCTTTTCGTGGCCCCTCTGCCTCAGCTCAGTTAAAGTTTAATTTTAGACCACGAAATAACGACTTACTGGCAGTACCAAAAGCGCGCACTGTGAGTCCTGTAGCACACTACAGGTAATAACCACTTGTTCGCGCTTTAGTTTACTAAACGCGCTTCTCCAGTCAGCACCTGACTGCGATATTTTTGCAAGTAGTTGGAAGATGATATGTGATGAATACAATGTAAGATGTTATGTGAGGCGATGGATGACCGTCCGTCTTCAGTTAGTTGTTAAGATTATTGTTATTCTTAGATTATGTTAGTACTTAAATAACATTGTATACATTTCACAGTGCCTTGGTGCCTCACTGTAATACTGTGTAATTTGTTTGAATAAATAAATAAAATAAATAAATATACATACAATACATTTCCTAGAAGCGCAGGTAGAGATCATGTATTTTCACTAGATACGATTCTGATTTCATAATGTTCTTCATACAAATGCAAGTCGGGTTAGGGTAGGTAGGTAAAATTACAAAATTGCTTTAAACATGAGATTTTTCTTTAAAAATTCTCCGATATTGTCGAAGTAAGCTCGCGGAGGTGAACGGTTCCATCCATCTGTGCAAAATAATCTGCCCCAGAAAACTTATCTTATCTAGTTGAGAGCCCTTTCGGATACACTTCGACCCAGTGGGATCTTTTGTGCATTTGCCCTCCCCTTTATACCTACTCCCAAGCTCGCTCCATCATTTCCACAAAGCGGATGATGCAGCTCAGTGGGAGCACCTTGAATTCCTTTGGTTGCGGGTAGCCGTTACCAAAGTGATTCATTCTTTGTCAGGCAAGGGCATGACATTCACACAGTAAGTGTTCCATAGTCTCATCCTCCTCGCCACACATTCTACAGTCTGTACTGTTCGAAAGTCCAGAAAACTTAGTAACCAGTCTTACATATGGAGACCATAGACAAAGATGGCAATGTCTTGTAATATTCCTCCTCTTTTCGCATCGCTTCAGCTTCGTTTTGGACGGATTTGTCGTTCGGGCTCAGACCTTGAAGGTTCGCTATCACCTTAACAGCATCCTGGAAATAAATGGAAACTGTGGTTTAGTCAGATTCTTAACCAAATATCGAATTATATAATATTATATAATTATAATTTACTTTAAAAACAAAATTTAACCGACTTCAATTTAGTACTCCGATAAGTCGACTGTGGTCTTCGTCATCAGTTCCACTTCACCAAATATGTGATTTTCTGGTGTAAATTCACTAGTTATAATAGAAAATACCGAAATTACTACATGCGTGCCTTCTATATTTGAGGAGTTCCCTCAATTCCTCATGGTTCCCATAATACAACTGAAGTTTTGATAACAATGAAAGCATATACTTTCAAATAAAAAAATAATTGTACGGGTCGGTTCATAAATGACAGAGTTCTGAAATACTTACCAAACATAAAAATAAAATGTTTTCTTTCACCGAAAAGCTACTGGTAAATATCAAATGAAAAGTGTTCACTTACGTCAAACTTCCCCGTCTTTACTAGAAAGGCAGGAGACTCAGGGCATAACATCATAGACAGGCACGACAAGAACGGTCCTGCTACCACGATGTACAGCACAGTGTAATAGTCCAGGTACGCTCCGAGTACGAACATGAGGAATATGCCCAGGTTAAAGAAATAAATCAGGAGCGAGCCGAGCAGGCCTCTTATGTTGTCCTGGCTGATCTCTTTGGTGTACATGGGGATGATGTTGAAGCAACCGCCGGCTGCCATGCCGCAGCATATCCTGGCTATGATTAGAGTGGTCGTGCTTGGACAGAATAGTTTAAGTAGCCAAGAAATCTGAAGAGAGAATAAGTCGAGCTTAAGAAAAAATAACACAGTCGAATCTGTTCATAAAAACTTCCCCTATGCGCCGCGTCACGCCGTTAGTCTCAGCGCCAAATGGATAGGCGTAATATTTTCACTATATTCACGGGCACGTAGCTGTCGCTTGTTCGTGCTCGTGTATGTTATTTCGACATTCAATCGCGGACAAATAAGTAGATGGACGTTAACGCTGTCGTTGATGTTCCATCTTTGAATTTGGCATTAGCAACCATTCCATTTGGACGGCCAGTTGGCGCGTCGCTTTGGATATCTAACGGGCTAACTTTAAAGGGGGTGATCCATTTGCGAGCCGGCGAGCCAATGGTATAAATCCTTAGCTCGTTGGCTCGCCAACTCTCGTAGTGATCCATGGGCGAGTAAAAAAGTCTACTCTCAGTCACTTTAAGCATGCACAAAGAGCCAGCGAGCCAATCCACCGGTTTTAAAGACCACGGGCTTTTGGTGCTCCATTGCCGGTGACCTTTGACACGCGGGCTCCATTCGGCTTGTTGCATTATAGTCCCTCTTTTACGAAATCTGGTTACCTATTTGTCTATTTAACTCAGTGATAATTTTAATGTGTACTGGAACGCAACTCACCGCATGCGGAACAGTGATGCACATTATTCCCGCCTTCCTGCCGAACCTGTCAGCTATGTAGGCGAATATTGGCACTGTCAGCAAGGCACTAATCGGCATGAGACTGCCCACCAGCCCCATGGTATAGTCAGAGAGCGGCTCGCCGGCTGGCGAGGCCTTCGACTGCAACACTTTCGTCATGGGTGAGATCCAGCCGGTTTGCAAGCCATACGTCAGAAGGGAGGAGTTGGCTGAAAAATACTCTTGGCTGCTTATGATCGCCTGGTACCTTGGAGCTCTTTTATGGATATAATTTCTGTCAAAAATTTCATTTTGATACAAGCTTTTATTGCCGACTGTAATTTTCTATATACCACTTCTCCGCGGTGCATTGCTAGTTTGGGCAACTTAATTTATACATTAAACATATCTGATTTCAATTTACCAATGATTGCTACAATCCATTGCCTATTGGTGCTGCCTTTCCTCGCTTTCACTTCAGGTTTTGTATGCAATTCTTGCAATTCCATTCTCACTTAATATATATACTAAGAGCACAGATGAAATACAAGTTATTACGTCTAATAGTCTAACTGTACGGCTATTTATATTTAAATATTGCTAATGTACTATTATCGCTGTATTTCAGCACGGAAGATAGTGACTGAGAGTTTATCGTAAGGTCTCATGAGGCTTATAGCAACACAGTTATTATATGTAGACCTGGTACTTAGATACATAAACGATCTAGTTTCAGGGTTGTTCATCAAACATCTAAACATCAAAACATCTAAACATCTAAACATTCAAACATCTAAACATCCAAACATTCAAACTTTCGCATTTGTAGGGTTCCGTAGCCAAAATGGCAAAAACGGAACCCTTATAGTTTCGTCATGTCCGTCTGTCCGTCTGTCCGTATGTCACAATAATTTTACTCGAAAACCATAAGGTGTATTTAAGTACAATTATGAGGATAGGTGTATTTTGTTAGCCGCGACGTAGTTTTGTAATTAAATGACTAAAAAATTTTTTAAAACGGATCACTTATGGTGCGACTCCGTCCGTCTGTCTGTCTGTCACAAAGTCAAATATCTCAGGAACTACTACTGCTATCGATTTGAAATTTGGAATAGGTAGTAGTAAACAAAGCTAATCCTCGTGTATGGAAAATGAATTTTTTTAATATATACTTTTAATTTGTATAAAAAAGGGCGTATAAGAGGGGGGGGGGGCAAAAATTCAAAGTCTAGTTAGTAGGCCAAGTGGGGTATCATATGAAAGGGCTTGAATTGTACATTCTAAAACAGTTTTTCTTTTTTTTTCCTACAATGGTAAAATTTTGATTTATACAGAAAAATGTTGAAAAAAATACCATTCCCCCCCCCTTATCTCCAAAGTTCACCAAGCGAAAAATTTGAAAATAATATATATGATTAACATTAACGTCAATATTACCGGAAAAGTATAACGAGACCTCTATCTAGCGTATTTTTTTAGGGTTCCGTAGCCAAAATGGCAAAAACGGAACCCTTATAGTTTCGTCATGTCCGTCTGTCCGTCTGTCCGTATGTCACAGGCATTTTACTCGAAAACTATGAGGTGTATTTGAATAAAATTTTGAGGATAGGTGTATTTTGTTAGCCGCTACAAAGTTTTGTAATTAAAATTACTAAAAAAAATTTTTTTAGGGGTGTACTCCATACATAAAACTAAAAGTCAAAAAAAAATTTTTCATCGTGAGCCTACGTGTGGCACATGAATCGATGGGCCTTTCAAAACAAATGTAAGGTTCCTCGGAAATTTTTTTGATTAAGTGAATACAGTCAGAGATAATCGCCCCGAAAGTCACTAAAATTCTGTCCCCCCCCCTCTAATTTTTGAACGGTGTATT
Organism: Epinotia nisella; assembly: GCA_932294315.1. NCBI lineage: Eukaryota > Metazoa > Arthropoda > Insecta > Lepidoptera > Tortricidae > Epinotia > Epinotia nisella. Next base: position 2,021,800 of record OW028693.1, read on the forward strand.
TTAAAAATATAAAAAAATTCATGGACACAGCGCTTATTAATTTCATTCACCGAAAATTGTTTTGAACAAGATCAGATGAAAGGTTTCCGAGATATTGCTGAAAAACTGCCTTCCTCAAAGAAAAGGGCGTAAGTGCCGTAAGATTTTTATGACGATATGACCTTTTTAATAGGCACGGAACCCTTTGTTTTGCGTGGTCCGACACGCACTTGGCCGGTTTTTTATTCTTCAAAAATCATATGATTATATTAGATTAGATTAGATTATTTATTTCATGATAAAAAATACATTACAAATTTGTATACATGTCAAAAAAATAAGATTCTTTATCACGATCGTCAAAATTAATTAAAAATAAATATACAATAATATGACGATGTCAATAAATGTGTACACTACACAATAATTTGGAAATAGTAAAATAAAACAAAACCACAAAGCAAAGTAAATATATCAACCATTAGGTATCGTCAATAATATTAATTCAAGTTTAAATAATTATAATAATAGTTTAACATGTCAAATCGAGATTCATATACTCTTGAACTTAGTACAATGTATTTTCCAATAAAAGGCTTTTCAGGCGGCGTCTAAATGCTTCGTCAGATGGTTCCAGTCTAAGATCAGCGGGCAGTCGCTCGTAGTAGGTAGGCCCAATGACACGCGGGTTCTTTTCTGCAAGTGCCATGCGACGGGGAACTGTTCTCAAACGCCCAGTGCTGCGGAGTGTTTTGCCAATCGCATTTGTTATATGTTAATTTTGTTTGTAATTCAATACTTCTGTGTTTAATTTTTTTCCTTCAAATTCGTATGAAAGTGTTCTGAAAGTACCTTCTAGCAAATAAGAAAAGAATTATCGACATTAATTAACTTCATAAAGAATTATCGCTGAAAAACCAACATACATACAGAGTTCCTTGGTCGCGCAAGTTAGTAACAAAATGCACCGATAAATGGCGCTGTAGGTACTCATGACTTAACAACACTTTGTTAAGATTTTTCCAAAATTAATGGGTGGGGCAAGACGGGTTGGTGTATGGCAAAAACGCATACAGCCACTTTTGAACTAATAATAAATACAAATAATATGAAAATATCCGAATAGGCTATTTTCGTCTATCACAATTAAATTATGAAAGTATGTTAATTATATTACATTCGCAAATTGCTCTAATTTTTCCATTCATTTCAAGTAATTGCATACTTCGAACAAACATATTGTAAAATTTTCCGTCTGTGTTTTTTTTTACTTTCCTCGTATTCGATATGAAAAGTAGTGTTTAACTCGGGTGAAAGTTACCCATCTCACTTCGTTCGAGCGCCAAAATATCTCGTCAGAAATGGGTGCCTTTCAGGCCTTGGCAATCTACTATTGGACTTTCAGTTTTAGATATGGAGTGAACCCCAAAAAAAAAATTTTTAGTAATTTTAATTACAAAACTATGTAGCGGCTAACAAAATACACCTATCCTGAAAATTTTATTCAAATACATCTTATAGTTTTCGAGTACAATGCCTGTGACATACGGAAAGACGGACATGACGAAACTATAAAGGTTTCGTTTTTGCCATTTTGGCTACGGAACCCTAAAAAGACAGGCTCGAGAGGTCCACAGCTTACAGAGCATCAAAGAGAGAGAGAGAGAGCAGAGAGTATTATTTTTGTGATACGAAATCCATATTTTTTTGGCATTTACATCCCTACTGCGTTGAGTGTCCATATATTTTAACTTAGATAATAATTTGAGACCATTGTTACCAGAATCGTTAAATGTAGAACCAATATGTGCTCATGCGCCGAGACGTGACGTAAGAGATAAAAGGGTTTTATTTATTTCGTGTAAATAATTGTACATTACAAGTATACAAATATTATGTTAAATTATAGCTGAACAAATTAAAAGTTAAACATCCCCGATACAACAAACATAGAGAACTATCTCGACAGACGAGACTTTCGATTAAAATGATGCCACAGACATACATACCGTGAGATACATGTTAAGGTCATAACACCCTTCGTGTGCGTCGTGGGTTAAACAATACGTACCAGGGTCGTTCTTCTTTTTTACCGACAATGAACCGAGGTTATTCTGTTTTTTTTTTTTTGTTTTTGAACTATCGAAAATTGTACTTTTGAATTGCGATTTTTAAAAAATGCATAGATATCTTCATTAGAACTAATTAAAGTTTCCTTTCCGGCCAATATAATTATTTTTTTACGGTTGGTTTTAAAAATAAATATGTGACAAAGTGGACTCTTTCAGTGGGGACCACATTTTGGTTTACCACTATGTCACGGCATTCCACGAGCAAAAAAACCGTTTAAAAAAATGCTAGTTAGAAAAGGTGAAATATTAAATATTACTAATTAATAAAATAATATGGACGTATTTTTATTTCAATAAATTTTGTTAATCAAAAAAAAAAAAAATATGAACTTTCATTCCAAAATTATAAAACCGGAAACATCATTACTCAAATGAGATGCCGTAATAAGACGAAGGACAGGCTATTGTCGATCGAAAAGAAGAACGACCCACCAACACTAAAAATGTTTGTAACGTGCTGTGTTCCAATTTTTAATCGAGATTTAATCGTGAAATTTAGTCGATTGAAATGACGATTGATCAATCGTCAAGCGATTAATTTAATCTTGATTAAATTAATCGCGATTAATTTTGTGACGATTGATTGTTTAATCGTTTTTTTTTAATTTATTAAGAAACAAACAGTCATACATAAACCTTGAATAAGATCAAAGAAACTGAAAAACAGACTGTAACCTATCGAAGTTTCGAAAAACACTTGTCCGATTTTCACTTGTCCGAAAACGGTTCACCGAATTCTTATAATCCATATACTTTGTTTACCATACTTTTGAAATGTCGCTGGTTTGTTTTCCCGCATTATCGTTTTCTCGAAACTCAATAACCAGAAGAACCATTGCCAACTTTATTATTTGACAACCGATTTGTTAACCACCTTTCTTTGCTTTATTGGAAATCTATAACAATTGCTGTTATTTAAAAATGTGAGATCTTTAAGTAGGTTAGATTTGACTTGGCCAGTTTTCATTACATTAGTCATTTTACTAAGTTATTCAACATAAATATATATATATATATATATTTTAATTCTGATAAAAACTGGCCAAGTCAAATCTAACCTACTTTAAGATCTCCCATTTTTAAATAACAGCAATTGTTATAGATCCAATAGCGCAAAGAAATAGAGTTTAACAATGCTATTTTGTTCCTATAACTACATATTTGGATTTTGCATTGAACTTGGCACTCATTTAGATCTCCATTATTTTTGCGGCGAAGCCCACAGCCAAGCATAATTATTGTATTGAACTTGGCTCTCCTTTTTTACATTTATGTTTTTGGTGGGATAACATTACTTTTTGTAAAGAAAACTAGGCAGGTATTGAGATTTAATGTTTTTTCTTGTGTTTCAGTGTTGCTCGGGAGCGCTTTTATGTAGATTTACTTCTGTTTTTAGGGTTCCGTAGCCAAAATGGCAAAAACGGAACCCTTATAGTTTCGTCATGTCCGTCTGTCCGTCTGTCCGTCTGTCCGTCTGTCAGTCTGTCCGTCTGTCCGTATGTCACAGGCATTTTACTCGAAAACTATAAGGTCTATTTAAATGAAATTTTGAGGATAGATGTATTTTGTTAGCCGCTACATAGTTTTGTAATAAAATAACAAAAAAAAAATTTTTTTAGGGGTGCACCCCATACATAAAACTGAAAGTCAAAAAAATTTTTTTTCAATGTATGCCCACGTGTGGCACATCAATCGATAGCCCTTTCAAAATAAGTATAGGGTTTCTCAGCAACTTTTTTGATTAAGTGAATAGAGTTGGAGATAATCGCGCCGAAAGTCACTAAAATTCTGTCCCCCCCCCTCTAATTTTTGAACGGTGTATTTTAAAAATATGGAAAAATTCATGGACATAGGGCTTATTAATTTCAGTCACCGAAAATTGTTTTGAACAAGATCGGTTCAGAGGTTTTCGAGATATTGCTGAAAAACTGCCTTCCTCAAAGAAAAGGACGTAAGTGCCGTAAAATTTCTGTGACGACACGACCTTTTTAATAGGCACGGAACCCTTCGTTTTGCGTGGTCCGACACGCACTTGGCTGGTTTGTGTATAATTATGTGGTGCCGCGCACCGCCGAGGACACACCGTTGGCCGGTTGTTTAGCGCGTATTACAAGTTTTTTGTGTGGGGACACCACTTATTTTTTGACTTAACTTTATTTTTATATTTCTGTTATATAGCAAATATAATAATACATATATTGGGATAGTTTCAAATAGCTGCTTGTAACGGTTCCAACGCTACAATTAAAAAAAATTGTGTGGGGACCCCTCCTATTTTTTACTTCTTTTATTTTTAGATTTTTTCCTACGCTTACACACAATTATCGAGCTGGATTCCAAATTTCATCCTTCTAGGTCATCTGGAAGTAGATTAGGGTTACTGACTATATGTCAGTCAGTACTAAAATTTACGACTTCTTGACCTTCATATCTTTATAACCGTTTTATCTAGCTTCATGACATTTGGGCTTCTAGATGTCCTTATGGATATAATTAAATACTCGTAGTTTTATGTGTTTACGTTAAAGAGGTGTTGAGTTATAGAAGGGTCAAAAGTGGCACCAAATGGTTCGTGTAATATTACACTCGGCGCTGGCTAGCCAGTTCCTTTGCTTGAACTTGGCTTGACACGCTGCCGCGTGTCTAGATTTCAAACTTTATACTTTTTGGCACCAAAAACTAGTTGACAAATGATACTTCGGATTTTTAATAAGTTTCTATTCGAATCATAAGCGAAATTAAATTGCAACGAACGGGTGAATTACTGTAAGCCGGGGCCACGCAGGACCGTTTTGCTCAGCGCTGAGGACGCGTGAGTTAGCCAGGAGGCCAAAACAGCAAAGGTTTGTACACGCCGCCGCTTTTAGGCTTTTATATATGCCAAGCTCACAGCAGCCCCCATTCCACGTAGTTGTCTAGGACGCCGTTGAAACGCCGCCGGTAGACGGCGCCGGTCTCCATCACCATGTCCGTCACGTTAAATTCTTCATCGAACGCCGGCACCTTGTCTTCTTCGACCAGGATCATCGGTAACAGGGTGACGGCCAAGATGAGACCCCACATGGAACACTGAAAGAAAGTTTAACGGCCTCCGTAGCCCAGTTGGTAGTGACTCTGCCTACGAAGCTGGAGGTCCCGGGTTTGAATCCCGGTCAGGGCATTTATTTGTGTGTTATCACGAATATTTGTTCCTGAGTTATGGATGTTATATATGTATATAAGTATCTATATGTATTTATCTATTATATATATCGTCACTTAGTACCCACAATACAAGCCTTATTGAGCTTACCGTGGGCCTAGGTTGATTTGTGTAAGATTGTCTCGTAATATTTATTTATTAAGTAGTGACTTCCATTAGGGCTAAGTACACACACACGAGAGAGATACGTAGCCAGAATGTCACCTCTCTAATATTTGGAGCAGCCCAACTGGAGAAGTACCTCCACCTGACAGAAGACCGCAGCCATGATAATTTATTTATTTATCAAAAACATGTTAACATGACATCACAGTAAAACCAATGCGTCATGGAACGAAATTAAACAAGACTAAAAACACATATAATTATATGTAATTACATTGGTACAGTTGATTGCCTGTCATATGGATGGTGCCGCAAGAATACTGATCTGTAATTGGTTGAAATATTGAAGCTGCGCGCTCCACTAGCATTGATTGGTGCAAATGAAACTTAGATTTTTCTGTCTTTTGTAGTTATTATTTCCTCGCAAATATGATGAACAACATTGCGTATAACACGCTCGTAAGAATATTGCAAATTCGAGTTAATAGACTCTTGTTTGCAATATTCCACTTACGCCCCTCGTTGAAAAATGTTTTATAACTCGTCTCCGGCCGTAGGTTATTTTGTACGTATTTTCATTAAGATATCGATAGTGATAAAGTAATGACTCAAATTTCGAAGCGCTAGCCCAGAGGTCGGAGCCTTCGATACTGTTCGATGGAAATCTATTTGATCATGATTTGAAATCTAGTCGGCCATGGCGGTACAATTTATCATATGTGTGCAGATAAAGAAGTGTATGCAACTGTAAATAATTAGGCCTTAAAACACTCGTGGCCCCTCATTATGTACAGTCACATAAACTACTATTTCAAACATCGTATTTATTTACAACTGATATTATAACTGACGCATGAGGGACAGATACAATTTAAGAAAAATACCATTACGCCCTTAGGCGTAATAATAGTTAGGTACATAGTGATTACTACGACTTTATGAAATCCCTTGGATGTGTCTTTTTTGTGGAACGAAGGGGAACTGTAGACTCCGAGGATTTTTAATCGATCAAATATAGAAACCGAGAGACATTTTGCATCCTCAAAGCTTGGTTCTGAAACCAAAGCATCGAGAGAATCCCTAACATATACAACTATATCTCCGCTTTTATTTATACACTTTGACGTGTGATAAACATTGTATCCTGGAAGGCGGTTGATGATCGAGTGCTCGTCTAGCCAGCATTCGGAAATGTAATCTATTACGCCAGAATACTATCAGACTGACCTCTTTTAACTCTTGCCTATAGGTGTCCTCAGGATAAACGACAGCTGCGTCAAGACGTAGCCTCTGCAGCGCCGCGCGAAGCTGCACGTAGTACTGATCTAGGATGTCATAGTAGTGCGCACGTCGAAAATCCTCGTCAGTGGCCGTGAAGAGGAAGTACAGCAGGTCTACCACCGGGTCTCCGTCGCGGGTCAGCTGGAAGTCCACCGGGACAATCTCCAGTTTGCCGTTCTGAAATATATCCTGCTTAAAATAATGGTATTGTAATTTAAACAAGTGCGTGTCGGACCACGCAAAATGAAGTTCCGTGCCTACTAAAAAGGTCTATTCTGAACAAGGAACAAGGGGGCCACTATTGGGGGGTAAAATGGAAAATAAAAATAAAAAGTTTCGCAAACTGTATTGTGGGACATATCAAATGAAAGGGGTTGTTGTAAGCATCTCAGATATGATTTTTAGGGTTCCGTAGCCAAAATGGCAAAAACGGAACCCTTATAGTTTCGTCATGTCCGTCTGTCCGTCTGTCCGTCTGTCCGTATGTCACAGGCATTTTACTCGAAAACTATAAGGTGTATTTGAATACAATTTTGAGGATAGGTGTATTTTGATAGCCGCTACATAGTTTTGTAATTAAAATGACAAAAAAAATTTTTTTTAGGGGTGCACTCCATACATAAAACTAAAAGTCAAAAATGTTTTTTTCATTGTGACCCCCCGTGTGGCACATCAATCGATAGGCCTTTCAAAATAAATATAAGGTTTCTTAGCATTTTTTTTGATTATTTGATTAAGTGAATAGGGTCGGAGATAATCGCCCCGAAAGTCACTAAAATTCTGTCCCCCCCCTCTAATTTTTGAACGGTGTATTTTAAAAATATGGAAAAATTCATGGACATAGGGCTTATTAATTTCATTCACCGAAAATTGTTTTGAACAAGATCAGTTCAGAGGTTTTCGAGATATTGCTGAAAAACTGCCTTCCTCAAAGAAAAGTGCCGTAAAATTTCTGTGACGATACGACCTTTTTAATAGGCACGGAACCCTTCGTTTTGCGTGGTCCGACACGCACTTGGCCGGTTTTTTTAATAATTTTAGCAAAAACAGATTTGAAGTAATTTAGGAAAACAGACGAAAATTGACCATTCCCCCCTTATCTCCAAAACTACAAGGCTTAAAATTCTGAAAAAATATGGAAAATAGTTCCTTGCCTAAAGATTACAGGAAAACCTATAAGAAGTTTGAGTATTCAAAGTAACGGAAAATTCTCAATATTTTACGGAACCCTCACAACGTGAGTTGAACTCGCACATGTCCGGTTTTTTAGGGTTCCGTAGTCAAAATGGCAAAAACGGAACCCTTATAGTTTCGTCATGTCCGTCTGTCCGTCTGTCCGTCTGTCCGTCTGGCCGTCTGTCCGTCTGTCCGTCTGTCCGTCTGTCCGTCTGTCCGTCTGTCCGTCTGTCCGTATGTCACAGGCTTTTTACTCGAAAACTATAAGGTGTATTTGAATAAAATTTAGAGGATAGGTGTATTTTGTTAGCTGCTACATAGTTTTGTAATTAAAATGACAAAAAAAAATTTTTTTAGGGGTGCACTCCATACATAAAACTAAAAGTCAAAATTTTTTTTTAATTGTGACCCCCCGTGTGGCACATCAATCGATAGGCCTTTCAAAATAAATATAAGGTTTCTTAGCATTTTTTTTTATTAAGTGAATAGGGTCGGAGATAATCGCCCCGAAAGTCACTAAAATTCTGTCCCCCCCTCTAATTTTTGAACGGTGTATTTTAAAAATATGGAAAAATTCATGGACATAGGGCTTATTAAATTCATTCACCGAAAATTGTTTTGAACAAGATCGGTTCAGAGGTTTTCGAGATATTGCTGAAAAACTGCCTTCCTCAAAGAAAAGGACGTAAGTGCCGTTAAATTTCTGTGACGATACGACCTTTTTAATAGGCACGGAACCCTTCGTTTTGCGTGGTCCGACACGCACTTGGCCGGTTTTTTATAAATTGTAATTGTATGTGATTGACATGATTGTAAAATTTTATCTCCACTTATAATATATCTCTAAATTAAAAAAAGAATCAGCCAGTATCTTTTCGGTCACGAATGATCTCAGCTTCCCATGAACGGAAAAATATGAAACATTTTTTATAGGTACATTATTATTCTGGCTTCCGCATAGGATAGTTTTTATGCGACTGCGACAATTAATTAATTTTCCTAAATATCTGACCTTTTTAAAATTTTCATTTCTTTTTCTAATATATATATATCGCTGCAACATCTGTCAAGCTGTCAGTAACGTCAAAATGGCAGAATGGCTTTGTCTTTTACGTATTAATAATTTAGATCCGGACTACGATAGACATTCACGAAACGCATACCAAACGATCCAGCATAAAAAATAAATATATTCTAATATGCGCAAATTTCGTATTCAGGCGTAATTTCAATAAATGTATCAACAAATTTGAAAAATATTATTGTAACACGAATTTGTTTTTTTTAATGGCATGGCGGGCGCTCTTGGCGCGTTCAGCCAAAGTATGAGGAATGGGATTAAAAGAAAATACGGATAGATCGGAAAGTAGAAGACAAGCGAAAGACCAGGAAGGAGTAGTATAATATATATTATATTAAAGTTTGATAATATTTAAAGACTAAAAATTATATAAGGCTTTCAAATAAATATTCCTATACAAGGATGAGTCATACTTTTTTACCTGTGAACCATATGTTTTGACTAAGACAAATTACTACAAACAGCCAAGCGTTTCAACGCCTAGCAATTTGTCACAACAACTTACTATAGTTAGAGTGGTTAGGAATGTATGGACGTCTCTTTCCAACTATCGCAAGTTGGTGTGACAAATTGCGCCCGTTTGTAGCGTGCCACACTAGCGCGGCCTGCGGTGGCGGTCAATCAATCAGTCAAATTTACTATACGTAAATTTGACAGCTAATGACAAGTTTACTATTGACCGCCGCGGCCAGGCCGCGCCAGTCTGTGAGAGGCATAATGCTTGCTACACACTGGCGCGGCCTGCGGTGGCGGTTAATAGTAAATTTGACAGCTAATGACAAGTTTACTATTGACTGCCGAGGCCAGACCACAGAAACACCAAGTTGGCGGCGGAGTCTACGTTTGTAAAAAAACCGGTCAAGTGCGAGTCTGATTCGCGCACCGAGGGTTCCATCTTGCCCCACCCATTAATTTTGAAAAAATCTTAACGACGCATAGAGTAGTTAAGTCATGAGTACCTACAGCGCCATTTATCGGGCATTTTGTTACTAACTTGCGCGACCAAGGAACTCGGTATGTATCTTGGTTTTCAGCGATAAATCTTTATCAAGTGCTAGGTATTACTCTTTTCGTATTTGCTAGAAGGTACTTTCATACCTAATTAACAAATGATTTTTGAAGAATAAAAAAAATACGCTAGATAGAGGTTTTGTTATACTGATTGTATTATGTATATGACTGATTGAGATGAAATTTGGTGCAGAGATACTTTGGATTCCGGGGAAGGACAAAGAATAGTTTTTAACATAAACACGCTTTTATTAGCTTCACTTGTAGCTAACTATGTATGTAAGAAAATCTTGGAATCTTAATTTGACCCACTTCCCGGTCTTCGATTAGGATGAAATTTTGCACACGCTCTGAGTTCTGATGACAATACATGACTAGCTTTTTAGTACGTGCTGTTTTTTAAACTATTTTACTACAAAATTAATTGCCTAAGGGAGTGAAAAGGGGGGGCGAAAGTTTGTATGGAGCTACGATGTAAACGAGTTCCGCGCGGACGAAGTCGCGGGCAAAAGCTAGTATTTTATAAATAAACTGATTGGTTTACCCTGTATATTTAATAAATATGAATACCTATATACCTACCTACATAGAAGAGATCCAAGACACATAGACAGACTGAGTAGAAAGGTAGATAAACCCGCATAATAGGTATCAAATTGCTTGGTTGTAACTGTTGTAAGTGGGTCGTTCTTCTTTTTTACCGACAATGAACCGAGGTTTTTCTGTTTTTTTGGTTTTTGAACTATCGAAAATTGTGGTTTTGAAGTGCGATTTTTAAAAAAATGCATAGGTTTCTGCATTAGAGCTAATTAAAGTTTCCTTTCTGGCCAATATAAATATTTATTTACGGTTGGTTTCTAAAAAAAAACATGTGACAAAGTGGACTCTTTCAGTGGGGACAACATTTTATTTTACCACTCTGTCACGGCATTCTACGAAAAAAAAACATTTAAAAAAAATGCTAGATAGAGAAACTAAAATATTAAATTAATACTAATTAATAAAATAATATGGACGTTCATTTTCGAACATTATAAAACCGTAAAATCATTACTCAAATGAGATGCCGTAGTAAGACGAAGGACAGGCTATTGTCGGTCGAAAAGAAGAACGACCCAAGTACTTACTCGGCGCCTGTGCATTAGGTTGCTGGTTTTAAAGTCACCGTGCACAAGAACATTGCGGTTTTTACTGCGGTAAAACTCCACGAACTGCAGAATCGGGCAGGGCTCCTGGGCGAAGTACTTCTCTAGCCTCCCCCGGTGTTTCTCAGCTGATTTGAACGCTTTGGATAGCAATTTAGGCTTCATGAGTATTATCACCGCTTCTGTATTAGAGTCGTCCGTCTTCAACGCTTCTAGAGTCTTCTTGAAGTCTTCTGGGTCATCGTAGTGGTAGGCTAGTGAGAGAGCGTGGTATTTTGCCATTACTTCTATGGCTGTGGACACATATTCTAAATCAACAGGGTGTTCGCGGTCAAATTTGTGGTAGCCCTGAGTGGACAAGTCGCCTAGTACTAGTGTCTCGTATAAATAATTGTCGTGGCTCCCGTAATACTTTGGCAAGAGCAATCTGTGTTCAAGAGAGACATTGCGTTTGTCCTCTATCCTTTCGAACTGTTTCTTCACTTTTGTGTAGAAGTAAAGTTCTGTGCTGAAGATGTTTCTTGTGAAGGATTTCCGGGTTTCAACGCTCATGGCGGCTACTTTTCCGAAGAGCTTCAGGTCCGGTTTTGCGCAAGCGCGGAGCGTGGCGAGGAACAGCACGGACGTGAGGCCTGCGTCGCTGAACTCCTCAATGGCCGTCGAATAGTCTACATACTTCCGCTCCTCCGCTATTTTCTCGAGCAAACTCAGAAGAGTTTTCTTTGCTTCTTCCGCTCTTGCTGTCATCGGTGTAGTTAATGTGTACGTGTGTGTTTTCTCTTCTGTTGCTCTGATACCTTTATAAAAATGATCGTTGGTAAATATATGTGGTCAAACATATGGTTATGGTCTCTGTGTTTTGATTAATTTTGAGTTAATTAATTAACAGTAGAACCCTGTTAATAACCTACTTATAAATAATAATAATAATATAATAAACCACTAAAATAATCAGAGACCTAAAATAACTGTATTTTCGGATCTCTTTGGATTAGAATAGACACTGTCTGTTTGTCCGTCCGTCTATCACAAATATCACAATAGCTGTTATAATCAACATATAATCAAAATGAAATTAGCATGAGTACCTGAACATACTTACTCAGACTTATGTACAAGTAGGTACAATTCGTTGTGATCGACTAACTACACAAACTATACTAAACTGAACTCGAAGCTGACCTACCGCAAAATTACGAAGATATCAATAATAATCAATAATGTGGTCGTTTGTTGAATAGCGATATGACCCGCCGTGACCTAGCCTGTAAAACTCATGATTGCGGGCGTGGAAAATGGGAACTAGAGACGCAATCTCATCTATTTGTTGCAATATGAATCATCATTATCATCATCATCAGCCTATGTACGTCCCACTGCTGGGCACAGCGCGGATTGGTTGAGGACTTCACGTAACTCTTTGAATTTCTTATCAGATGTACTTATGCAGGTACCCTATACATTTTGATTCCCTTGAGAGTGTCAAAATATACGTTTTGAGCGGTATAAACGGCCGTATCTGTTTTTTTAGCGATGTTATTAGAAGTTTAATTTTTTTCGCAGTTTCAATGGGCTTGAACTTAACGTACTGCATTGCAAGTGCTAACGAATATAGTTCATTCAAAGGTTAACTTCAGATAAACTCTGCAAAGTAGCACTCATTTGTGTAAAATGAAACGATAATTACTTTTAATAAGCTTAATTAACTGGAATAATTTACTAAACAAAAGATGATAAGATAAAGATGTTTTTGTAAGCGAAAACGACTAAGAGAACAAATAGAGGCCGCGTAAGTATTAACTGGATCAATCAACTTTTTCTTGCTGTTATTCTGTCCCGGTAAGCCAGGAGACAGCAGTGACAGTTGCTTAGAAAAAATACTATAAATTAAATTCCTAGCAGGCTAAGGCGATGCCCTACCATAGAATGAGTTTACAAATATTACAAAACATATGGTCTGAGGAGGCAGAACGGGTATGATGGACTAACCGAAGCTGGACTACCGTCTAATACCAACCGTCGAGATCCGACTCTGCCTTGGCATTCAACTGCGTACAATACATATCAATACAAATTAAATACAATACAATTATTGCACACCTCACACAAACAAAGCAGTTACAGAGAGAAACAATACAATAACATGTAGGTAGAGGTAGACAACAGGCGGTCTTATCGCTGAAGAGCGATCTCTTCCAGACAACCTTTGGGTATCGGAGAAAGAGATAAAACTAGATTATGCAGTAGGTGGTGCAGAGATTATTGTTAATCAAAAATCAAAATAATCATAAAAATAAACGTACATAAATACCTCTATATATAAACATACATACACAATCATACATATATACAAATAACACAAATACAAATATATGATACATAAACAGTCAGCCAAAAAATACAATCAGGGTTAAGGGAGGGACAAATAACGTTCTTTAAGAAAGGATTTGAGGTTGCCGATAGATTTTGCTTGTCTGATGTCAATAGGGAGAGAGTTCCACAGTCGGATAGAATTAATAGTGAACGTGTGCGTACGTCCCGGCGCGCGGTTCACAGTAGCAGGCCGCAGACATTTCGAGGCGTCAGCCAGGCGAGCGACTCCAGTCGTGTGGATCCTTTGTTTACAGTGCTTGCCCTGACTCCCTGCATGGTTCCACTACAGCGGAGGCAACAGATGCGAATAGCCCCTGGCTCTGCCTCCAGTCCGTCGCCAGCGAAGCGGATCTGCGAGAGGATCGTCCTCGCGAGCCCGCTCCGCAGCCTCCTTCTGTGACATTACATCGTCACGACTCACGAGGCCATCGCTCTCCACGCCTCCTCACTGTTGAGCATGACGTTGACGACACTCGACAGCGAGAAGTTTTTCTCTATAACCGCTCGTAAGGTTCCGCTGAGGCGAACAGGTCGAGTTAATATAAAGCTTGTAACAGTTGTAACTACAACTTAGAAAAGTTGAAAAACCCCCTATTTTTTCATTTCAAAGTTCAATAGGTATCTCAAACAGGGCTGAACCGATTTTGATGAAACATGGCTAATAACGCTCAAGTTAAAATTATCTATGACACAAAAAAAACCGCATTCAAATCTGTCCATCCGTTTGGGATACCACAGACATAGGTATACACAGATACACAGACACGTTAAACTTATAACACCCCTCTCTTTGCGTCGGGGGTTAAAAAGGAAAATAAAGACTCCACAGAGAAACGACCTTCTTCGAATGAGGTCGTTTAAAATTATTTAATAAAAAATTAATAAGCCCTATGTCCATGAATTTTTCCATATTTTTAAAATACACCGTTCAAAAATTAGAGGGGGGGGGACAGAATTTTAGTGACTTTCGGGGCGATTATCTCCAACCCTATTCACTTAATCAAAAAAAATGCTAAGAAACCTTATATTTATTTTGAAAGGCCTATCGATTGATGTGCCACACGGGGGGTCACAATGAAAAAAAAAATTTTTGACTTTGAGTTTTATGTATGGAGTGCACCCCTAAAAAAATTTTTTTTTGTCATTTTAATTACAAAACTATGTAGCGGCTAATAAAATACACCTATCCTCAAAATTTTATTCAAATACACCTTATAGTTTTCGAGTAAAATGCCTGTGACATACGGACAGACGGACAGACGGACAGACGGACAGACGGACAGACGGACAGACGGACATGACGAAACTATAAGGGTTCTGTTTTTGCCATTTTGGCTACGGAACCCTAAATAAAAAGGCGTAATAAAAATAGTTTCGCCAAATAAATATTTACTTATATATTTTTTCCCCATCAGTGATATCGGTGGCAATGTTTTCCTTTGTCACCGGTGAAACTACTATTATCTAAGTTTGTATTTGCATATGTCCATCACAATAGGGATGTGTTATCTCCACTTATAATAAATCTCAAAATTAAAAAAAGAATCAGCCAGTATCATTTTATACATTGTTCTGTCACGAATGATCTCAGTTTCCCATGAACGAAAAAACGTGAAACATTTTTTATAGGTACATTATTATTCTGGCTTCCGCTTAGGATAGTTTTTACGCGACTGCGACAATTAATTAATTTTCCGAAATATTTGACCTCTTTAAATTTTTCATTTCTTTTTCTAATTTATATATCGCCGCCACATCTGTAAGCTGTCATCAGTGCCGTCAAAATGGCAGAATCGCTTTGTCTTTTACCTATTAATAATTTATAACCGGACTACGATAGATATTCACGAAACGCATACCAAAAGATCAAGCATAAAAAATAAATATATTCTAATATGAGAACTTATATGCGCAAATTTCGTATTCAGGCGTAATTTCAATAAATATATCAACAAATTTGAACAATAACTTTGTAACGCGAATTTCTTTCTTTTTTTATGGCATGGCGCTCTGCGCGTTCAGCCAAAATATGAGGAACGGGATTAAAAGAAAATACGGATAGATCGAAAATGTAGAAGATAAGCGAAAGACCAGGAAAGAGTAGTATAATATATATTATATTGAAGTTTGATATTATTTAAAGACTAAAAATTGTATAAGGCTTTAAATATTCCTATACAAGGATGAGTCATTTATATACAGAAGTGAAGGAACTTTTTTTACCTTTGAACCATATGTTTTGACTAAGACAAATTACTACAAACAGCCAAGTGCTCACGTTCAAAGGCCTAGCAATTTGTCACAACAACTTGCTTTAGTTAGACTGGTTAAGAGTGAATGGCTGTCTCTTTCCAACTATTGCAAGTTGGTGTGACAAATTGCGCCCGTTTGTAGTGTGCCACACTGGCGCAGCCTACGGTGGCGGTCAATAGTAAATTTGACAGCTAATGACAAGTTTACTATTTGGCTGCCGCGGCCAGGCCGCGCCAGTCTGTGAGAGGCTTAAGGCCTGGAAAACACTGGCGCGGCGTGCGGCGGCGGTCAATAGTAAATTTGACAGCTAATGACAAGTTTACAATTGACCGACGAGGCCAGGCTACAGAAACACCAAGTTGGCGGCGGAGTCTATGTTTGTAAAAAAACCGGTCAAGTGCGAGTCTGATTCGCGCACCGAGGGTTCCGTCTTGCCTCACCTAATAATTTTGGAAAAAGCTTAATCTATAAAATCATGTAACTCAGCCATAAGGAAGCCCTTTTCGTTTCAAACAATCCATACTAATATTATAAATGCGAAAGTAAGTATTTCTGTCTGTTAGCTTTTCACGCTAAAACCGCTGAACTGATTGAGATGAAGATGAAATATCCAACCACAATCAATAACAAAAGACACGGCGAAGAAATTGTTCAATTTAGCGGCATGTATTTTTTTACTAAACTGCTTTGACACAGATACAAAATATTGATTCTACGAATAAACGCCTCTGACTGTCTACAGGCGCATTAAAACGGCCGCGCGGCGGACAGCGTACAGGCACAAGATAAAGCGAGATAGACAGCATTCGTGGAGTCAATATTTTGTACCTGTGTCAAAGCAATTTAGTAAAAAAAACATGCCGCTAAATTGAACAATCTCTTCGCCGTGGAATTTGTTATTGATTGTGGTTGGATAATCTTTGTTTTACTATTTTCTCGCAGTCGAAGTGAAAAGTAGAGTGTATAACTCGGGTCTAAAAGCCATATTACCCCTCGAAATATTTTCCCTCACTTCGCTCGGGAAAATAACCATCTCGTGCTGATATGGCTTATTTTAACCCCTTGACATACAATCTACTATTTTTCAACATTTATGATTAAAATTATTGTCTGCATTAAAAGTGTTGATTAATAAAGTTACAACACAGAGGTCTGTTCAAATATATGCGTAAGGATATATGGGACATCGTCATTAGCTATTATTTATTATTTATGTAATAATATTCGGTGCCATTTGAGTTTTGATTTGCCTGCCTCCTGCGCCACATTACGTTGTGCGTAGGTAAATGTAAAGCGCCATTAGGGTATCTAAGAAAAGAGTGTACAAAAATCAAAACTGTTTAACGTCGTGATGAACAGCCCTGAAACTAGAAGATTCACATATATTACACGTGGATTTGTACACATTCAGTCACTCTGGCTGTCATGCTGTCATATAGGATAGTATAGTCGAAAAGTAGTTTCTGTTCATATTCATTTGGTAGATGCATTGTTACTGATTTGTTGTTGGTTAAATTAATACGTCAGACTTTGTGAATGATGGAAGTGAAACCGATATCCCAAGTTGAAGCAAGAAAAGGACACACTTACAAGCAATGGATTGCAGCAATCATCGGTAAATAGAAATCTGATAAACGTGATCATGAATGAGTGGACATTGATTTCCTAAATACAAGGTGGACCATAACTCTTTTTACATTTCAAACTAAAATAAAATGAAAACTAATTATATCAGATGAAAACCGTTTATTAATTATGAAAACACATGAATAGGGATTTTATTTTTTAAAAATCACGTCATCCATATGTGAAGGTGAAGGACGCCATGGTACTAAATTCCCATTGGCCGCTCTTGCATTTCGTAACCCCGCCGCCTTACCCCGCCACCGCTCCCCGACGCAGCTACCGATTCAAAAGTTAACGGACTTTTGGTCCACATTTCTCGGAACACTTGTCAGGCCGTCACTGAAAATTATCGCTCCAGGTTACAGCAATGCCAAAATAATGAAGGATCACATATGGAAGACGTAATTTAAAAAAAAACCCTATTCATGTGTTTTCATAATTAATAAACGGTTTTCATCTGATATAATTAGTTTTCATTTTATTTTAGTTTGAAATGTAAAAAGAGTTATGGTCCACCCTGTAGTAGATTGTGTCTCAAGGGAGCAAAATTATATATTTACGGCGAGGGTGTTATATTGAAGCCGGAGTGAAGCGAAAGACTCTACAATAGAATTATATGTAGAATCCGTAACGAACAGTTTATGCCCAAGAGAAGAGGGAAATAATTTTGCCACCGAGTGACATACTGTATTTCACACCTTCTATGAGGAAAATTTAATCCCTCATTTAAGGACAATAATCCCCTATTTGAGGGCAACAATGGCTCTATTCCGAATAGCAGGTGTGAAATCTAGACACACGGCAGTGTGTCCGCCAAGTTCGAGCAAAAAAAGCGACACACCGGCCGTGGGTTATATTACACGAACCATTTCGGGCCAATTTCGACCACCCTATAACTCAAAACATATTTTATCTACGCATATGAAATTTCGAGTGTCTGTTAACATCCCCTTAATTGTCTAGAATACAAAATTTCATTATTCTTGAGATATTGACGTCAGAAAATCGCTATTTTTACTATACACTCACTCACTGACTCATCAAAAACCTAGACCACTTCCAATGGTCGTACTGACTTGAAATTTGGCATGGAGATAGGTCTTAAGGTCAAAGTAAAGGGAAAAATCTGAAAACGGCCAAGTGTGAGTCAGTTTTAAAAATAGCGAAGGTGTAACTTTGTTCTACTATGAAGTCATAATGAACTAAATGGGTCTATCTTCTAATGGTCGTACCGACCTGAAATTTGGCTCAAAGGTTTGTCTTTAGGTCGAAATAAAGTAAAAATCCGAAAACGGCTAAGTGTGAGTCAGTTTCGAAAACAACGAATGTGTAATTTTGTTCTACTATAAGTAGATATGGAGTGGAAATGAGATAAGACTTATTTAAATTTAGATACATACCAATTTAAGTCAATACATGTTTGTCTTAAAGACAAGAACAATAACATTGTTCACCACTCTGTGTGTGTCTGTTGCGGGAACCGAACCCACGATTTACGGAGTGCAAAGCAGGTCACTAGGTACACTAGGTGCACTAAATCAGTCAAACAAAAATGAAAAGACTATTTTTTCTCGCATAGTCTAAATAATTTCTAATTTGACGGCTAGATCCTAGCCAAATTAAGGCTCAAGAAAGTTCTATTATAGAATATAACCGACTACGTACATTATACCGCCCTGACTTGGCAAGTTTATCAGTTAACAGAAAACGTGTAAAAAAAAACAAGATATTGAATGGGCAATGCGCTCTAGCGTTTCAGCTGTACAAGACAGTACACAAAATGACAAAACGAAAAAGCAGACAGTGCCACGCAAGCGTAGAAAAAAGAATTAGACGCTTCGTATAAAGGGTATAGTATAAAGTACATACCTAAGTGGAATGAGACATTTCCTATAGCAAAAGTGATAAAAAAATAATAAAGAACCTACACCTAACAAAAATAAATGAAATCCCATCAACAACATAAATGTGAAAGGCTGCCAAGTTCGATACTATGGGAATGCTTCGCCTATAAAAGAAATGAGATCTGAATAAGTACCAAGTTCCATAAAAATACCTCAAATCATAAATAGTTATAGGAATGCACACTTGATTTCTAGCAGTTTTTAAGGTACATTTTGAATAAGTATCACGTTACATAGAAATACCTAAAATTATAATAGTCAGAGAAACGCACACTGGTTTTTTTAGCAGTTTCCTGATAACATTTATTATTTTCAGTACTTTTTAATGATGTAACTTGGCAAGTTTTAATAGAAAATTATATACTTGACACATTGCAGTCCAAAGGTGTCGATTCATTGCATTGAAAAGGTGTGTGGTGTGTGAAAACTCGCCGGAAGAATGGAGATCTAAATGAGTGCCAAGTTATGCAAAATCCAAATATGTATTTATAGGAACAAAATAACATTATGAACAAGTATTAAACTCTATTTCTTTGCTTTATTGGATATCTATAACAATTGCTGTTATTTAAAAATGTGAGATCTTAAAGTAGGTTAGATTTGACTTGGCCAGTTTTTATCAGAATTAATATATATATATATATATATATATATATTTTATTCTATAATATCTTTATTCATTTGCGCTCGACAGTAACATGGAACTTCACGTACTATTTTTGCTACAGTAAGGCGATGATTTCCGAGCATATTGGAGAAAAATAATAATGACTTCTATTTTATCACTATACGATTATTATTATTATTCTCTTTGTTTATATTTTATCTTAAGTTAGGTTTTTACAATATGAATATAAAAAGTAAAATATAAAACTATACATACAAAATATGAAATCATTATAAAAATCTAACCTAGGGTACCGCCGGCTGCGAGGCGGGGCCTAAACTACCGGTGGTCAGGACGACAGAGAGAGGAACCTCCTGACTATCCCCGCCGTGTCCAGGAGTACCGCCTTCTGTATCTGACCCTTGACCCAGCCATCTAGCGAGAGTCTCTTAAGGTGGCGGTCGAGACTCTTCGCTATTAAACCGTTCGCCGAAACGACTATCGGGACGATGATCGTGGAATCAACATCCCACATGGCGGTTACCTCGTGAGCCAGGTCTAGGTACTTGCTGGCTTTGTCCTTCTCGGCCTTCACGAGGTTCTCGTCATGGGGGATGGTGATGTCGACGAGCACTGCCTGGCGTTTCGATCGATCTGTCAGCACGATATCGGGCCTATTGGCAAGAATAGTCCAGTCTGTATTATTATTAAATGTCGATGCAATCCGAAAACATATCTCCAGGTACCAAGACATCATAAATTACCAAGACAATGTTTCAGCCAACTCCTCCCTCCTGACGTACGGCTTGCAAGCCGGCTGGATCTCGCCCATGACCAAAGTGCTGCAGTCTCAGTCCTCTCCTGCTGGCGAGCCACTCTCAGACTATAACATGGGGCTGATTGCCAGTCTCATGCCAATCAGTGCCATGCTGACAGTGCCAATATTTGCCTACATTGCCGACAAGTACGGCAGGAAGGCGGGAATAATGTGTATCACAGTACCGCATGCGGTGAGTTCGGGTTAAAGATTTTCATTTTCTCATAACAAATGCATTTCACTTCATGAGAAACTTAAACAACCAAAAAAGTGTTGTTTACGATCATTGAGCACTTATGCGTAGGTACAGCATTCAACAAAATAGTTCCTAGAGTTCCTATAAATTGCCATGAATTTTACCAAGTACTTAAATCTTCCCTCTGTAGTTTGCGCAAACGACGCAGCAAGACACAGTTGTGAAAACTTTTTGCAGCGATACAAACGCCATACAGTTGCGATACAGTATCGCTGCAGTGCAGATGAATATTATATGGCTAGCGTCGCGACACAGTCGCGCGCTTGTATCGCTGCAAAAGGAAAACACAAGGTGATTAAAAAAATAACATTGAGTGAAATTAATAAATTCGTGTTCGCCTAAAGATGCCCTTACGAGCTAAGACTAATAAATATATCATTGTATGTTGTTTTCAGATGTCGTGGCTGCTAAAACTGTGCTGGCCGAGTACACTCACTCTAATCATAGCCAGAGTATGTAGCGGCATGGCAGCCGGCGGTTGCTTCAACGTCATCCCCATGTACACCAAAGAGATCAGCCAGGACAACATAAGAGGCCTGCTCGGCTCGCTCCTAATATACTTCCATAACCTGGGCATATTCCTCATGTTCGTACTCGGAGCGTACCTGGACTATTACACAGTGCTGTACATCGTGGTCTTAGGACCGGTCCTATCGTGCCTGTCTATTATGATATGCCCTGAATCTCCTGGGTTCCTGGTGAAGATGGGAAAGTTTAACGTAAGTAATATTATTTGCTCTGCCGTTTGGTTGTCCATAGGTAGACTTTCTCAGTTCCCTTGAACCTCGGAACTCTCAGACATAGGTATACTGGTGGCTCTGGGAGCTGTAGAACTCACGAGTCTAAAATTTTTCAAAAACTGGATCGACAAAAGAAACTATTGTTATCGAACTTGCTCACAAAATTTCACGAGCATCGGTTGAGGTCGACCTGTAGAGGAGAACAGCTGGACAGCCAGACATACAAAAGAATTTTGGCCCAAGCTGAAGCAGAGAATCGAATAACGCTTGACCCGAACCAACGCCCTGGTTGATCAGTTGGATCAGTGGCAGCGCAGGCTTTGACTTGAAGTACGGACCGATAAATGCACAATATTTCTAACTGCTTACTTGCAGCAAGCTGTGACGGTGATAGCAAGTCTGCGTGGCCTCGGCGCAGACGACAAATCCGTCCAACAAGAGGTCGACGCGATGAGGAAGGAAGAGGAATACTACAAGACACTGCCGGCTCTGTCTATGTTGGTTATAGGTACGTGACTCGCCAGTTAGATTAGATCTCTATGAATCGACCGGTAGCATTGCTAGTTTCGCTCACGAGGCGTGCGAGGAATACATCCTCCAATAGCATTGCTAGCATTGCTGGTTTTTAGGGTTCCGTAGCCAAAATGGCAAAAACGGAACCCTTATAATTTCGTCATGTCCGTCTGTCCGTATGTCACAGGCATTTTACTCAAAAACTATAAGGTGTATTTGAATACAATTTCGAGGATAGGTGTATTTTGTTAGCCGCTACATAGTTTTGTAATTAGAATGACTAAAAAATTTTTTTTAGTAGTGCAGTCCATACATAAAACTAAAAGTCAACATTTTTAAGCTATTGCATAGCTTCTATCGCGGGCCTTGAGCGCGGGGACCGAATCCAGAAATTCCGTAACGAAAAAACCTCACGCTCCCCACTCCGACGGGCAAGGAGGTGTGGCTTGAAGGCCGTGCATCGTCTAACGTCGTTTCAGTTCGGCAGTCTTCGACACGGCGTTGTGTGGGATTAGACGTATTGTACGACTCTACGAAACTCGCACGAATCGAGACGAGCTGCTCCGAAATCGGACGAATACATAAGCAGCTGTTTATGAGAATATATAAAGGTGTATATATTTATTTATGTACAACAGTGAATAGCTGTACTTGTAAAATTTGTGTATAAAGTGTTTTGAATATGAATGAACAAAGTGCATTTATTATTTTTATTTATTTAATAATAGAAAAATTTATTTTCTTATCGGTCACCACGCTCAAAAAGTGTAACTTGAATTAATATCAAAGAAAAAGAAATACTGCATGAATAAAATAAATAAATAAAATTATAATTGCATAAGTTGATACAAAATGCTTTACCGCGGCAGTCCCCGAGTGCCACACGTCTTTTTAGGGTTCCGGACCAAAAAGGTAAAAACGGAACCCTTATGGTGCGACTCCGTCCGTCTGTCTGTCTGTCACAAAGTCAAATATCTCAGGAACTACTAATGCTATCGATTTGAAATTTGGAATAGTTGTATACAAAGCTAATCTTCGTGTATGGAAAATGAAAAAATTTAATATATACTTTTAATTTGTATAAAAAAGGGCGGATAAGAGGGGGGGCAAAAATTCAAAGTCTAGTTAGTAGGCCAAGTGGGGTATCATATGAAAGGGCTTGAATTGTACATTCTAAAACAGTTTTTCTTTTTTTTTCTACCATGGTAAAATTTTGATTTATAAAGAAAAATGTTGAAAAAAATACCATTCCCCCCCTTATCTCCGAAATTAACCAAGCGAAAAATTTGAAAATAATATATATGATTAATATTAACGTGAATATTACCGGAAAAGTATAACGAGACCTCTATCTAGCGTAATTTTTTTTTATTCATCGAAAATCATATGTTAATTTTGTTTGTAATTTAATACTTCTGTGTTTAATTTTTTTCCTTCAAATTCATATGAAAGTGTTCTGAAAGTACCTTCTAGCAAATAAAAAAAGAATTATCGAAATTAATTCACTTGATAAAGAATTATCGCTGAAAAACCAACATACAGTAAAGGAAATGTATTAACGTACCGCCGTAGAACTCTATCGCAATAAGGTGACATACCACTCGAGTTTGAGTGACGGCGGCCTGTCAATTGCGACAGGGTTCTACGGTGGTACGTGCATACATTTCCCTTACTGTACATACCGAGTTCCTTGGTCGTACGGAACCCTCGGTGCGCGAGTCAGACTCGCACTCGACCGGTTTTTTTTTTCATTGTGAGCCCACGTGTGATAAATATCCAACCCAAATAAATATAAGGTTACTTAGCAATTTTTTTGATTAAGTGAATAGAGTCGGAGATAATCGCCCCGAAAGTCACTAAAATTCTGCTCCCCCCACTGTAATTTTTGAACGGTGTATTTTAAAAATATGAAAAAATGTTGGACATAGGGCTTATTAAGTTCATTCACCGAAAATTATTTTGAACAAGATCGGTTCAAACGTTTTCGAGATATTGCTGAAAAACTGCCTTCCTCGAAGAAAAGGACTTAAGTGCCGTAAGATTTCTGTGACGATACGACCTTTTTAATAGGCACGGAACCCTTCGTTTTGCGTGGTCCGACACGCACTTGGCCGGTTTTTTCCCTATCACGCAGCTCCGCTACCGGTACATCGTACAGCCCTGGTGGATACTCACCCTAAGGTAATGGTGTACCAAAGTGTACTAATAATAACTACACTTTTATATACCTACGAATAAAATTATTCCCTAGTGCCGGTTGCGTTCCTGAACCAGTTTTGTATTGGAGATGTTTATCTTTGCATGAGATAATATCAATTATTAAGTTTAACAAGCCGAGCAGCTCACGAAGGCTCCAGTTAATGTACGGCCCAATAATCCGCGTCCACTAATATCTCTTTATCTTGTAATCTATGCATAAGAGAGAGAGAGCCGTCACGAAATGTCGTGATCGGGGATTGACAACCGCCTGAATGTTCCAGTGAAAGACCGGGCCTGGCGCAAGGGTTACATCCTCGCCATGCTGCTCATCACAGCACAGACCTTCAGCGGCGCGTTCTCGGTGGTGACATATGGTTCCTCAATCCTGACGGCGGCGGGCTCGCAGCTGGACGCAGAGCTGCTGGCCATCAGCTTCCCTGGCGTCATGATGGTCGGGTCCACCGTTTCTATCATGGTTGTGGAGCGGATTGGGAGACGGGTAAAGATTTAGTCTAAGGCTACATTTACCCCCTCCATGCGTCATTATCCTCAATGCTGACATACATAGATACATACACACATATATACAGACATACATACATACATACGCTCGAAAAACATAACCCTCCTTTTCTGTGGCAGTCGGGTAAAAACATTTGTATTTGCTATCAAATATCCAGAATACAGCTAGATATTAAAATCGAACAATCAGGAACCAGAATTAATTTCAAACATTAGGTGTTTATATGCACTAATTCACAATTTGATAATAATATTCACGATCATTAAAAAAAAACCGGTCAAGTGCGAGTCTGACTGGCGCGAGGGTTCCGTACGAAATATCATACAACACACCCGTCTTGGCCCGCCCATTAATTTTGGAAAAATCTTAACAAGGCATAGTGTAGTTAAGTCATGAGTACCTACAGTGCCATTTATCGGTGCATTTTGTTACTAACTTGCGCGACCAAGGAACTCGGTAGGTATGTATGTTGGTTTTTAGGGTTCCGTAGCCAAAATGGCAAAAACGGAACCCTTATAGTTTCGTCATGTCCGTCTGTCCGTCTGTCCATCTGTCCGTCTGTCCGTCTGTCCGTCTGTCCGTCTGTCCGTATGTCACAGGCATTTTACTCGAAAACTATACGGTGTATTTGAATACAATTTTGAGGACAGGTGTATTTTGTTAGCCGCTACATAGATTTGTAATTAAAATGACAAAAAAAAATTTTTTAGGGGTGCACTCCATACATAAAACTAAAAGTCAAAAAAAAATTTTTCATTGTGACCCCCCATGTGGCACATCAATCGATAGGCCTTTCAAAATAAATATAAGGTTTCTTAGCATTTTTTTTTATTAAGTGAATAGAGTCGGAGATAATCGCCCCGAAAGTCACTAAAATTCTGTCCCCCCCTCTAATTTTTGAATGGTGTATTTTAAAAATATGGAAAAATTCATGGACATAGGGCTTATTCATTTCATTCACCGAAAATTGTTTTGAACAAGATCGGTTCAGAGGTTTTCGAGATATTGCTGAAAAACTGCCTTCCTCAAAGAAAAGGACGTAAGTGCCGTAAAATTTCTGTGACGATACGACCTTTTTAATAGGCACGCAACCCTTCGTTTTGCGTGGTCCGACACGCACTTGGCCGGTTTTTCAGCAATAATTCTTTATCAAGTTAATTAATTTCGATAATTCTTTTTTTATTTGCTTGAAGGTACTTTCAGAATACTTTTATACGAATTTGAAGGAAAAAACCGGTCAAGTGCGAGTCTGACTCGCGGACCGAGGGTTCCGTACGAAATATCATACAACACACCCGTATTGCCCCACCCATTAATTTTGGAAAAATCTTAACAACGCATAGTATAGTTAAGTCATGAGTACCTACAGCGCCATTTATCGGTGCATTTTGTTACTAACTTGCGCGACCAAGGAACTCGGTATGTACAGTAAGGGAAATGTATTCACGTACCACCGTAGAACCCTGTCGCAATTGACAGGCCGCCGTCACTCAAACTCGAGTTGTATGTCACCTTATTGCGATAGGGTTCTTCGGTGGTACGTTAATACATTTCCCTGTATGTTGGTTTTTCAGCGATAATTCTTTATCAAGTGAATTAATTTCGACAATTCTTTTATTATTTGCTAGAAGGTTCTTTCAGAACACTTTCATAGGAATTTGAAGGAAAAAAATTAAACACAGAAGTATTAAATTACAAACAAAATTAACATATGATTTTTGAAGATTAAAAAAAATTACGCTAGATAGAGGTCTCGTTATACTTTTCCGGTAATATTCACGTTAATATTAATCATATATATTATTTTCAAATTTTTCGCTTGGTTAACTTCGGAGATAAGGGGGGAATGGTATTTTTTTCAACATTTTTCTTTATAAATCGAAATTTTACCATTGTAGAAAAAAAAAACTGTTTTAGAATGTACAATTTAATCCCTTTCATATGATATCCCACTTGGCCTACTAACTAGATTTTGAATTTTTGCCCCCCTCTTATCCGCCCTTTTTTATACAAATTAAAAGTATATATTAAAAAATTTCATTTTCCATACACGAGGATTAGCTTTGTTTACAACTATTCCAAATTTCAAATCGATAGCATTAGTAGTTCCTGAGATATTTGACTTTGTGACAGACAGACAGACGGACGGAGTCGCACCATAAGGGTTCCGTTTTTACCTTTATGGTCCGGAACCCTAAAAATTAAACACTGAAGTATTATATTACAAACAAAATTAGGAAATGATTTTTGAAGAATAAGAAAAATTAACGCTAGATAGAGGCCTTGTTATACTTTTCCGGTAATATTCACCTGAATATTAAAAATCTGTCTCCAACTCGAATGGACATGACATACTTGTTTCTATGACACAGGTGATCCTCGGCTCGTCGTTCGCCGTGTGCGCGTGTTCGCAAGCGTGCCTGGCGACAGTACTGCTGCTGCAGCACCAGGGCTACAGCCCGCCGGGTTGGTTGCCTCTGCTGGCCATAGTGGCGACCATGTTCGTGTACGCGTTCGGCACGCTGCCGGTGCCGTATATTGTCATGACGGAGTTGTTTAACATTCAGGCGAGCAATTTTCTATTCCTATCCTATCTAATGACGATGTCCCATATATCCTTACGCATATACATATTTGAACTGACCTCTGTGTTGTAACTTTATTAATCAACACTTTTAATGCAGACAAGATTTTTTATCATAAATGTTGAAAAATAGTAGATTGTATGTCAAAGGTGCTAAAATAAGCCATATTACCACGACATGGTTATTTTCCCGAGCGAAGCGAAGCGACGGCTTTTAGACCCGAGTTATACACTCTACTTTTCACTTCGACTGCGAGAAAATAGTAAAACAAAGATTATCCATCCACAATCAATAACAAATTCCACGGCGAAGACATTGTTCAATTTAGCGGCATGTTTTTTTTTACTAAACTGCTTTGACACAGATACAAAATATTGACTCCACGAATAAACGCCTCTGACCGTCTACAGGCGCATCCAAACGGCCGCGCGGCGGGCAGCGTACGGGCACAAGATAAAGCGAGATAGACAGCAGTCTATCCCGCTCTATCTCATAGCTTATGTCGCCATGCAGTCAACCACGCTATTTTAGCAATATGATAAAAATCATGGACATAGGGCTTATTATATTAATTCACCGAAAATTGTTTTGAACAAGATCGGTTCAAAGGTATTAAAGGTATTGCTGAAAAACTGCCTTCCTTAAAGAAAAGGACGTAAGCGCCGTAAGATTTCTGCGACGATACTACCTTTTTAATAGGCACGGAACCCTTCGTTTTGCGTGGTCTGACACGCACTTGGCCGGTTTTTTTTAATCGAAACAGGACCCGCACGGTTAAGTTTTAATCAACCTTATTTTTAACAGATTAGAGCAAAGCTACTAAGCATGACCGTGGCCCAGGCGTGGGTTATGACCTTCATCCAACTAGCCGCCTTCGCGCCGATCACCAGTGCCTTCGGCATGTACACCACCTTCTTCATATTCGCGGCAGTCAACTTCTTCGGGGCCGCTGTCGTCCTGGTACTGATGCCAGAGACCAGAGGCAAAAGTGTCCAGGAAATTGAAAAGAAACTTAGGGATAAATAAACTGTTAACAATTTGCATGTTGTTTGCTTTTCGTGATAAGTTATTTGTTCAACAAGAGAGCAATAGTAGATTGTTAACCGAGGATTGAAAGTGACCCAATTCACCCGAGATATTTCTGGCGCTCGAAGTGAGAGCGTCAATAGTTCGAAGGTGAAATGGGTAATTTCACCCGAGTTAAACCTGTAAAACGCGTGACAATACAATATTATGATGACATGGTGCTGATCTGATGATGGAGCTGGAAGGTGGCCCAAGGAACTTCGCAATGAAACGACAGACACAACCTCATCGAGTTTGGGCTCGCTAGAATCGTCTCAAGGAGTAGTTGATGACGGTATACAGTCGCCAGTAAAAGCTTGTACGAAAAGATAATTTAGAAAATAAAAAAACCCGACTGCAAAAAAGCTATCTTTAGAAAAAAAAACTGAAAAGAAAAAAACAAGTTCAGTAGTCGAGAACATTGAATCAGTTTCATGATTAACATTTCATATGTCAATTTGGACCTTGGAGACAGCAACTTCAACAGTCGGGACCCGTTATTGTCGTCAACATTAGTGTCGCAGCCTAGACTTTTAATGGGTCCCGACTGTTGAAGTTGCTGTCTCCAAGGTCCAAATTGACATATGAAATGTTAATCATGAAACTGATTCAATGTTCTCGACTACTGAACTTGTTTTTTTCTTTTCAGTTTTTTTTTTCTAAAGATAGCTTTTTGCAGTCGGGTTTTTTTATTTTCTAAATTATCTTTTTTTTATTTAACACTTTTTAGTTAGTATTAAAAGACGGCAAATTACGCAATCTTGTCATTTCATTGAGGGAGTTAATACCGTGAGGATTATTAAGTAGCTTGCGGTGGTCTAAACTACTGATAATTAATCCATTTAGAGACCTAACGCGGCTCAAAACTATATATGCTTGACCTTTTGCAAAAATGCGTGAACTTAAATCAATCACAGCTCGGTCTAAAGTCGTTCCTTGTAGCTTATGCAGTAACATCCCAGCACAATATCAACGGCAACTCCTTTGCGTCGCGCAGTGCAGTATTAATACTGAACAGAATTACTATAACTTTATAACGTTATAGATTTTAAATGGTTACTCTAAATGAAAAACTGTAAGAGAAACCTATAACTGATTTTTAAATACCTATTCAGTGATACCCCACTCGATATATTTCGTTATTTTTTTTTTTTTTTTTCAATTTTGGCGTCTGGTTGTCGCCATATTGAATTTTGATTACCGTCATGTCTTTAGTGACACTCGCAAGAGTAAGACGGTTCGATTGACGTAAGAATTATCAAAATCAGTTCACGCGTTTGGTCTCTGGAGTGCCACATAGGAACAAACATACATACATACATACATACATACATACATACATATATAGGCTGATAAACACATTACCCTCCTTTGCGTCGCGCAGTCGGGTAAAAAATGAAATTTTTGGCAGAAACTTATTCTGATTCATTGCATCTGATCCCAACTAGGTAACCACAGTGCGTTGCGCGTCTCGACCGCGCAGTGAACAGATAAAACGCTTGCCGCGCCGCAATTCGCGCAATGTCGTGGCCGGGACTATAGATTAATCACTACACTATTATTGAAAGGAGAAATGGGACGTTGTCAGGCACATGTCAAAGGAAACATCACATAACTGATGCATTTATTTATCTTTACAATGTAAATAAATGCATCAGTGTTCATTAACACCGAAAGTGACGCTATATTCGTTAATAAACTCAAAAAAATGTTAATTGACCTAGCATGTTACGATATAAATGAATTTATGTTAAGGAAGACTGATGACTAAAACAATTTGTAATTCGAATGTTAAAAATGTTAAATGTAATGAAATAAGAGTTGTAGTAATTTTATTAATTTAAAATTACTAACTTAGGTTAATTTAAAGAACTGACCAATGTATACTAAAATTAATATAAAATGAAACTAACCTACTTATAAACTATAAATTAATATAATCCCATGTAAAATGAGTGATATGTAAAATTATTTATAATTTTATCAATAAATATCTCATTCTCATTCTCATTCTCAATGTTGTAAAGACTGTATGCACTTCACTATTGGTCGTCTTGTGTAGCCAGAGCCACCATTGTCGCTGTGTTAAACTTCTCCGGTGACCTTGTGTCTAGAGAATAGGTAACTTTGTTATTTCAAGAAGTGGTACTGTAAATCTTTTGCGAAATAAAACATCATACAACGTCGGCGAACGAAAAAAAACCATAGAAGTCTAACAAATAATTTAGAAAATAAAAAAACCCGACTGCAAAAAAGCTATCTTTAGAAAAAAAAACTGAAAAGAAAAAAACAAGTTCAGTAGTCGAGAACATTGAATCAGTTTCATGATTAACATTTCGTATGTCAATTTGGACCTTGGAGACAGCAACTTCAACAGTCGGGACCCGTTATTGTCGTCAACATTAGTGCCGCAGCCTAGACTTTTAATGGGTCCCGACTGTTGAAGTTGCTGTCTCCAAGGTCCAAATTGACATACGAAATGTTAATCATGAAACTGATTCAATGTTCTCGACTACTGAACTTGTTTTTTTCTTTTCAGTTTTTTTTTCTAAAGATAGCTTTTTTGCAGTCGGGTTTTTTTATTTTCTAAATTATCTTTTTTTTATTTAACACTTTTTAGTTAGTATTAAAAGACGGCAAATTTCGCAATCTTGTCATTTCATTGAGGGAGTTAATATCGTGAGATTATTAAGTAGCTTGCGGTGGTCTAAACTACTGATAATTAATCCATTTAGAGACCTAACGCGGCTCAAAACTATATATGCTTGACCTTTTGCAAAAATGCGTGAACTTAAATCAACCACAGCTCGGTCTAAAGTCGTTCCTTGTAGCTTATGCAGTAACATCCCAGCACAATATCAACGGCAACTCCTTTGCGTCGCGCAGTGCAGTATTAATACCTACTGAACAGAATTACTATAACTTTATAACGTTATAGATTTTAAATGGTCACTCTAAATGAAAAACTGTAAGAGAAACCTATAACTGATTTTTAAATACCTATTCAGTGATACCCCACTCGACATATTTCGTTAACTTTTTTTTTTTTTTTTCATATTTGGCGTCTGGTTGTCGCCATTTTGAATTTTGACTACCGTCATGTCTTTAGTGACACTCGCAAGAGTAAGACGGTTCGATTGACGTAAGAATTATCAAAATCGGTTCACGCGTTTGGTCTCTGGAGTGCCACATAGGAACAAACATACATACATACATACATATATAGGCTGATAAACACATTACCCTCCTTTGCGTCGCGCAGTCGGGTAAAAAACCAGCCAAGTGCGTGTTTGACCACGCACAACGTAGGGTTCCGCGCCTATTAAAAAGGTCGTATGAAAGGCAGTTTTTCAGCAATATCTCAAAAACCTTTGAACGTGTGAAAAATTTCTGTGACGATACGACCTTTTTAATAGGCCCGGAACCCTTCGTTTTGTGTCGGACCACGCAAAACGAAGGGTTCCGGGCCTATTAAAAAGGTCGTATCGTCACAGAAATTTTTACGGCACTTACGTCCTTTTCTTTGAGGAAGGCAGTTTTTCAGCAATATCTCGAAAACCTCTGAACCGATCTTGTTCAAAACAATTTTCGGTGAATGAAATAAATATGTCCATGAATTTTTCCATATTTTTAAAATACACCGTTCAAAAAATAGAGGGGGGGGGACAGAATTTTAGTGACTTTCGGGGCGATTATCTCCGACCCTATTCACTTAATCAAAAAAAATGCTAAGAAACCTTATATTTATTTTGAAAGGCCTATCGATTGATGTGCCACACGGGGGGTTCCAATGAAAAAAAAAATTTTGACTTTTAGTTTTATGTATGGAGTGCACCCCTAAAAAAAATTTTTTTTGTCATTTTAATTACAAAACTATGTAGCGGCTAACAAAATACACCTATCCTCAAATTTTATTCAAATACACCTTATAGTTTTCGAGTAAAATGCCTGTGACATACGGACAGACGGACAGACGGACAGACGGACATGACGAAACTATAAGGGTTCCGTTTTTGCTATTTTGGCTACGGAACCCTAAAAAGGAGGAGGTTCTCAATTCGGTTGTTTTTTTTTATGTTTGATATCTCATCATCATCATCATCATCATCATTGTCAGCCTGTAATCGCCCACTGCTGAGCATAAGCCTCTCTTCGAGTACGCCACTTATCCCGGTCCCGTGCTAGTCTCATCCAGAAATGACCCGCGGTCTGTTTTACGTCGTCAACCCATCGAGCTGGTGGACGACCGACGCTTCTTTTTCCTGTAAGTGGCCACCAATCCGTTAACGATTTCGTCCACCTACCGTCACGCTGCCTGGCAATATGTCCTGCCCAATTCCATTTGAGTTTAGTTATGACTTCTCCGACGTCACGCACCTTAGTGCGACGTCGGATCTCAATATTCCTCACTCGGTCTTGTAGCTTAATGCCGAGCATGGCACGTTGTTACCTCAGAACCTCGTCATTTATGAACCGATTTGCACAATTCTTCTTTTATTTGAAAGTATATGCTTCCAGGTTGGTCCCATTGTTATTAAAACTTCAGTTGGATGATGGGAACCATGAGGAATTGAGGGAACTCCTCAAATAGAAGGCACGCAAGTAGTCATTTCGGTATTTTATATTATAACTATTTTGTATTTACATCCGGAAATCACAAATTCGGTAAAGTGGAACTGACGAAGACCACAGATGACTTATGGAACTCGTACTTAAAACTGTAAAAGTACGATACTGATT
Source organism: Epinotia nisella (assembly GCA_932294315.1). Lineage (NCBI taxonomy): Eukaryota > Metazoa > Arthropoda > Insecta > Lepidoptera > Tortricidae > Epinotia > Epinotia nisella. Next base: position 2,055,113 of record OW028693.1, read on the forward strand.
CTGATATGATTCCGTTGAAATAGCAACTAATGAAGTCCTAAATGTCAAATGTGCCAAATCGACGGAATTCCCCAAATATTATAACTAATGATGTCTTAACCTTTTGACAGCGAGCGTGCAAAACAAAACGGTGCCCAACTGAGGCCAGAACAAAAACAATAGCCAGACAAAATATGAATGAAATGCAACTTCTGACAAATATTGCCATGACAAAATTAATGTACGTATCATGAACTATTAAAAATGGGTCAAGTTACTTGTAAAGCTTTTTATTCACAGAACAAGTAAATACTATAGAAACGGTAATGGGCGGGGTGCGCGTAGCCGGTGTTATGATCAGACGCCCATGAAACTGTCAAACGCTGTCAAAACGCAGATCAGATGTTATTTGACCGTGGGTGATGATTTTTGCCGTATTAAAAATAAAAACATGGTGTGTTGTGCAATTTTGTCGTGCCGACAGGCAAACAGGGACCCAAAGGTTCCTCCGGGAGCGATTTCCTATCACCGGTAAGTACTGAAATAAGTGTTTTTTGAATAAATACGCAATCGATTATGACATTCGCCATTACTCCGTTGGTAAGATAGAAACGATATGCATGCTTTACATTGCTTGCTAGCTAAAACCGCACATTAAGGACCTACCGTAATGTCACAGCAATGTATCGCGTTATTCGCGTTTGTCATTTTAACGGGGCGATTGTCAGTATGACTAGAGTGGTACCATGCCTAGTGTATGTACTTATCGATGATAAAATTGTATTACTTTATTTGTAACCCAGACGGAATTCGATTTGGAAATACTTAACATGTATTAATATATAAATGTTAAAATTAACATTTAGTTATTATCTATGTAGGTTGTTGTGTGACCATTAAGTATAATTATTTGTACGTTAATTCTGTCTATATTATATTCTGTCAATTTATTCTGTAATTTATAGAATAGAATAGAAATGTTTATTGCGTGTCACATTGCAGGTTACAGATGATGAAACCAATAAAGATATAGATGTGACGCCCTGCAAGGGCACTGCAATCATGAGAGGGCTAAAATTAACACTTATACCCTTATTCATAAACGTTCATCAAACCTACATACATACTACTTGAGAGCCATCATTGTCTAAAAATAAGTCTATTTCTAGTTCCTTGCTGGAAAAACCCTGAATATTCTGATGAAAAATATTAATACTCAGATTTACTAGGTGGGGTCTACTAGTTGAGCTCTTAAATCAATTTGGTTTTGTGTTAAAAGCTAATAGACCCACTAAAGACAAGAAATATTTCATTGGCAAAATTATTTTCTCTGTCTGCGTGAAGCGATTTATGAATGTATTTATGTCAAAGAAATGATATTTGTTAATGAAACACATGGCAATCGTATATCAAGGAATTTAAATGTTCAGTTTTCAATGCCTTGATATAGCGTATTTTATTATTGTCTAATGATATGTCATAGTCACCTTGAAAATACTTTAAAACTTGTATGTATTTTAATTAAAAATTGTTAGCATGTTTTCGTGAGCTACACGATTTCTCTGACAGTTGCTTTCAGCACGCGCACTAGATCAAAATTTCGTTACCCGATTTCTTAGGATGTAATTTCTCATACAAATAGCACTACTAACTGCTACTTCGGACTGATATTTATCAGGTTCGCATCGGCCGCAGTACGCAAATACTCTTACTCTAAGAAATAAGGGCCTTTTTATTTTACTATATGCATATATATATACCATATAATATATAAACCTAGAATATAAAATATCGATCATTATGATTTTAGTCGCACCTCTTTTTCGTATTCTAAATTTCCAAATAGGTGTATCACCATAGAGTGTCATAGTAACATACGACCTTTGGTTTGAACGTAATCAAACGTCAAGTTCATTTGAACAGGGCGTCCATTTTACAATCAAAAAGTTAATGTCAATTTCCGTCAAAAGTGCGTCACGCTCACACACGTTTAGTTATGCTCTAATGCAAGAAGGAGAACATGTATCAAGACTATTCACATATCACTTCCATACTTGAAAACGCCTATCGAAATTGGCTCCTATATACTGATAAAGAATAGACTTACGTGACATTTTTTTGGCATTGGAAATTAGACCGCAAGTAATGCAGTTTTGAGTTACTTTTCGTTCTAAAAATTATAACAGTTGAAATCGTAATGGAATTAAAAGCTTTTACCAATTAGAAGCGATTTGCAGTAGTGTTGACATGTACGCATTCAGTTATGATTGTGTGGGGCTGGCTACGCAGGTTCCCGAAGTAACTAGCTAACACGCCGCTTCCATCTTATTTAAGTATTCCGTGCTTTTTATTACATAAAATTAACGAAAAAGCGCAAAGCGCACGCGCGGCTGTGGCCGTCCGTAGCTTCAGTGGCACGAGTTTTCGTCCGCGTCCACAGCCGTCTTTAGCTCTCAAAAGGTTAAATGTCAAATGGGCCAAATCGACGGAACTCCTCAAATATTATCGGCCCACATACAGTGATATGGTTTTCGTCTGTAATAATCAACGTATTTACTCTCGGAATGCGTTCCATGTGGTAAAGTGGAAAGGAAATGTGGAAATGTTAATTTGGATTGGCGGAGTGCTAAATTGAAGTCGGTTAAAACTTTGTTTCTACCCGACTGCCGAAGGTAAGGAGGGTTATGTTTTTCGAGCGTATGTATGTATGTATCTATGTATGTATGGGTGTATGTCTTATTATTTGGCACGCCCTACAGCCGTCGTTGGATTCCTCTTAATCGTGGGAGTGACATAGGTTATAATATTTGCAAAAAAGCAGTTGGGTTTCTTGAAAAATCTTTTAATTTCACTTGTTTAAGTAAATAGTTCGTCCTGTGTAGTGGAGGGGGTGGTCGCTGCGGGGGTGGTCGCTGCGGGGGTGGTCGCTGCGGGGGTGGTCGCTGCGGGGGTGGTCGCCGCGGGGGTGGTCGCCGCGGGGGTGGTCGCCGCGCGGGCGGGCGCGCGCTCGCCGTGGCGGCGCGCGAGGTGCACGCGCAGGCAGTACGGCTGCGTGTAGGCGGCGTCGCAGTGCGAGCACGCGTACGGCCGCTCGCCGGTGTGCGTGTGCATATGCAGCCGCAGTTGTCTGTTGGTCTGAAATTACCAACAATACGAATGCAGATTATTATAACTTAAAAAGAAAGAAGGCAAAAAAAATATGCCTAATGACGAATATCCCATTCAAATATCTCAAAAAATGACGAAGCTACAACCGTTTTAACCTTTTGAGAGCTAAAGACGGCTGTGGACGGCCACTGAAGCGACGGACGGCCACAGGCGCGCTTAACTTTTGCGTTAATTTTATGTAATAAAAAGCTTTACAAGAAACTCGATTCATTTTTTTTAATAGTTCATGATACGTACATTATTTTTGACATGACAATATTTATAAATATATATCAGAAGTTTCATTTTATTCATATTTTGTCTGGCTATGATTGACTGAAGTATTTTGCCGTGCTATGTGACCTAAGAGCGGCCCTCCACGCGTCATAGGGATGTGCCGGCTGCGCCGAAATGTGTGAAAGTTCGATGAGTACTGAGGAGTTGCTGCAAATACTGCAAGGTGTTGATGACGATGGCGATTTTGAATTGGATAAAGTGGAAAAATAAACGGTTAAACGTGCAATATTCCTTAAGAATCTACTTTATGTTTTAATTATAGCTTGTATGTTAAAAATTGAGATTGATGATATCTCGATAAATGTGAATTATTATCGGGAAACATCCTAAGTGCCATTTTATTATTTAGTTGATTGTATTTTGTTTTTTTTTGTGTGTTTATTTTATGTATATAGTTGTTGATTAAATTTTATGGAACAACTATAAATAAATAAATAAAACCGGCCAAATGCGAGTCGGACTTGCGCACCGAGGGTTCCGTACAAACCTGTAGGTATATAAGGGGTGGTAGTAGTTTAAAATTATTAAAAATATTTTTATTATATGATATAACTAAAAATTTACGTTTTTCGCATTTTTAGAGGATACCTCAAAAGGAAAAAACCGGCCAAGTGCGTGTCGGACCACGCAAAACGAAGGGTTCCGTGCCTATTAAAAAGGTCGTATCGTCACAGAAATTTTACGGCACTTACGTCCTTTTCTTCGAGGAAGGCAGTTTTTCAGCAATATCTCGAAAACCTCTGAACCGATCTCGTTCAAAACAATTTTCGGTGAATGAAATTAATAAGCCCTATGTCCATGAATTTTTCCATATTTTTAAAATACACCGTTCAAAAATTAGAGGGGGGGGGACAGAATTTTAGTGACTTTCGGGGCGATTATCTCCGACCCTATTCACTTAATCAAAAAAAATGCTAAGAAACCTTATATTTATTTTGAAAGGCCTAGCGATTGATGTGCCACACGAGGGGTCACAATGAAAAAAATTTTTTTGACTTTTAGTTTTATGTATGGAGTGCACCCCTAAAAAATTTTTTTTTGTCATTTTAATTACAAAACTATGTAGCGGCTAACAAAATACACCTATCCTCAAAATTTTATGCAAATACACCTTATAGTTTTCGAGTAAAATGCCTGTGACATACGGACAGACGGACAGACGGACAGACGGACAGACGGACAGACGGACAGACGGACATGACGAATCTATAAGGGTTCCGTTTTTGCCATTTTGGCTACGGAACCCTAAAAACGGAACCCTTATAGGATCACTCGTGTGTCTGTCTGTCCGTCTGTCACAGCCGATTTGCTCCGAAACTACTGGACCGATTGAGTTGAAATTTGGTACACATATGTAAATTGGTGACCCAAAGATGGACGCGTAAAGTAAATTAATGAATTCTGAACAAGGGGGCCACTTTTGGGGGGTAAACTGGAAAATTGAAAAAAAAAGTTTCGCAAACCGTAGTGTGTGACATATCAAATGAAAGGGGTTGTTGTAAGCATCTGTAATATACGAATTTGAAGTAATTTAGGGAAAAAGACGAAAATTGACCATCCCCCCCCCCTTATCTCTGAAACTACTAGGCTTAAAATTCTGAAAAAAATATGGAAAATAGTTCCTTTCCTAAAGATTACAGGAAAACCTATAAGAGGTTTGAGTATTCAAAGTAACGGGAAAATTCTCAATATTTTTGTGTATTATATAAGGACGACCACGCGAGTTGAACTCGCACTTGTCCGGTTTTTTGCTGTCACAGTACTGAATTAGGACTTCGAATTTTGGAGGTTCAACAAAGAGCCTTTAAGCTTACTGAAGCGACTGCCATCTGACATAAAAGCTCGCTGCAACCCCCTTCTAGAGGCTACACGACCCCCCCAGAGGGTCATGAACCACAGGTTGAAAACACTGAATTAGACGATCCCGAACCCATTTCACTGCGTACTTGAAGGGTACTTGATAGTCCGCAAGCCCACGCCCAGTATACCAACGTCACGTGACAAATTTCGGGACTGACAGACTTCGGTTTACTCTCTCTACGATTAAAGGGCTAAATGATGCCACATGTCCGGTACTGTTGTCACATGACGTCAATATACCTACCCTTACAATTTTGACGTAGTGAAAAAAAAAAAACTTTCGGCCAATTTTAGGTGCTTATATTATTTAGATTATCTTCTGATTCTTACTCAGTACAACTTTTTCAGTACAGTGATGACGTATGGCACGGAAACGCGGTCGCTTACTATGGGCCTCATAAGAAGGCTCAAAGTCACCCAAAGGGCAATGGAGAGAGCTATGCTGGGAGTATCTCTACGTGATCGCATCAGAAATGAGGCTATCCGCAGCAGAACCAAGGTAACCGATATAGCCCTCCGAATCGCTAAACTTAAGTGGCAGTGGGCGGGGCACATTGCACGTAGAGTCGATGGCCATTGGGCCGGAAAGGTTCTCGAGTGGTGACCACGTACCGGCGCGGCGCGGCGTGGGTAGGCCCCCACAAGGTGGACTGATGACCTGGTAAAGATCGCTGGAGTCCGCTGGATGCGGGCGGCGCAGGACCGGTCATTGTGGCACTGTTTGGGGGAGGCCTGTGTCCAGCAGTGGACGTCTTTCGGCTGATATGATGATGATGATGATGACAACTTTTTCGACCGTGTGCCATGCATTTTATCATGTTGTCACATGACGTAGGTATACTGGACATGGACTGACGGACTATGTAGGAGGAAATTCCACTCGATCCGCACCGTACCGCATGATGATGATGCTGATGATAATGAGACAATTGTTACCTGGAATTTACGTCCGCATATGCTGCACGGCTTGTTCTTGGGCATTTTTATATTTAAGTGTGTCTTCAGATGACCTTCCAACGCCTGCGACTTGGAGAAATACTGAAACAGAAATAGTTATTTGTGTCTCAAGGGAGCAAAATGATGTATTTACGGCGAGGGCGGTACATTGAATCCAGAGTGACGTCACAGAAATGTTACGGCACTTACGTCCTTTTCTATAGGGAATGCAGTTTTTCAGCAATAACTTTTAAACCGATGTTGTTTAAAATAATTATCGGTGAAAGAATTTAATAAGCCCTATGTCCATGTTTTTTTTTTATATTTTTAAATTACACCGTTCAAAAAATTGAGGCGAGGACACTATTTTATTGACTTTCATTTTTAGTCAGTAATACACATACTGCCAACTTTAGCAAAGTTTTAAAAACGTATCAAATAGTTTCCACAAAACGGATGATGTGGGACCTCGAATTCCTTTGGTTGCGGGTAGCCGTTACCAAAGTGATTCATTCTTTGTCTGACAAGGGCATGACATTCACACAGTAAGTGTTCCATAGTCTCATCCTCCTCGCCACACATTCTACAGTCTACACTGTCCGATAGTCCCATCTTGGCAAAGAGATCCTCGACCCCGAAGTGACCTGTGAACACCCCAGATATAATTCCGAGTTGCTTCCTGCTGGATTTCCAGAGCTTTTTGGTCCAGCCCGAGTCCACTCCTTCTATGAAGAGCTTCGAGTGCCTTAAACCCGCCTCATTCCTCCGCTCTTGTCGGTGTTCGGTTTTGGCGTAGGATTTAAAGGCCGATATTATTAGTATAACTAGTAGTAGTGTAGTAGTGGGTAGGCCCCCCACAAGGTGGACTGATGACCTGGTAAAGGTCGCGGGAGTCCGCTGGATGCGGGTGGCGCAGGACCGGTCAATTTGGCACTCTCTAGGGGAGGCCTATAATAAATAAATAATAAATATTTTGGGACAATCTTACACAAATCGAACAGTCCCAAACTAAGCAAAGCTTGTACTATGCGTACTAGACGACGATATACATACGTATATAGATAAATAAATACTTGAATACATAGAAAACATCCATGACTCAGGAACAAATATTCGTGCTCATCACACAAACAAATGTCCTGACCGGGGATCGAACCCGGGACCTCTAGCTTCATAGTCAGGTTCTCTAACCACTAGGCTATTCGATCGTCTTTGGTTTTGGTGTAGGCTTTAAAGGCCGATGTTATTAGTAGCTAGTAGCAGTGTGGTCGTGTCTGTCTCACCTTCCCGCACACGTGGCAGCAGTGGTCCGTGCGGCCGGTGTGCAGCAGGCGGTAGTGGTTCTGGCAGGAGGCGGTAGCAGTGTGGTCGTGTCTGTCTCACCTTCCCGCACACGTGGCAGCAGTGGTCCGTGCGGCCGGTGTGCTGCAGGCGGTAGTGGTTCTGGCAGGAGGCGGTAGCAGTGTGGTCGTGTCTGTCTCACCTTCCCGCACACGTGGCAGCAGTGGTCCGTGCGGCCGGTGTGCTGCAGGCGGTAGTGGTTCTGGCAGGAGGCGCGCGTGGCCAGCACGCGCCCGCACGCCGGGCACGGGTACCTGCGACAGGCGACAGGTTACACCGTCATACGAGGGACAGGCTCTACGTGATGCCACAATCAGGGATGGAAAGGCTTCTATGCAGCTATAGTTCATTGTTGAAGAGGCTAGAAAGTAAGCAATAGATGGACGAGTTAGTTCGAGGGCCGACGCGTAGCGGAGGCCCTCGAAAGTACGAGTCCAGCTATTGCTCTTTCGGCCGAGGCTTAACACAGTGCTTTTCACGCCTACTGCGAGGAAATTGCAAATAATTATAATTTTAAATCAAAATTAAAGATCATAATACTAAACAGGCTCGCTTGCCTCGCGCCCGGCGCGGAGGAGGAGGAGCGGCACGCCGGCGCGACCGCGCGCGGTGCCCTGTGATTGGTCGATCGCTGTTCAAACTGTCCAACAATAACATTGTTGGACAGTTTGAAGTCATAGATGGCCTGTTCGTGCGACGTCCAACTAACCCCAGCTTTGAAGCCTGAATTCTGACCATCTTTTGCCACATTTCCGAGCAGTGGCGTGAAAAATTAATAACTGGTCTTAAAATGCCTGGTTGCTTACCATAAACAATCTACTTAATTTGGGCGGATAGTGATTTATTGGTCACAACTTCATATTAAATCAGTTGTGGCAAACAGAAAAAAAACCGGCCAAGTGCGTGTCGGACCACGCAAAACGAAGGGTTCCGTGCCTATTAAAAAAGTCGTATCGTCACAGAAATTTTACGGCACTTACGTCCTTTTCTTTGAGGAAGGCAGTTTTTCAGCAATATCTCGAAAACCTCTGAACCGATCTTGTTCAAAACAATTTTCGGTGAATGAAATTAATAAGCCCTATGTCCATGAATTTTTCCATATTTTTAAAATACACCGTTCAAAAATTAGAGGGGGGGGGACAGAATTTTAGTGACTTTCGGGGCGATTATCTCCGACCCTATTCACTTAATCAAAAAAAATGCTAATAAACCTTATATTTATTTTGAAAGGCCTATCGATTGATGTGCCACACGGTGGGCCACAATGAAAAAAAAAAATTGACTTTTAGTTTTATGTATGGAGTGCACCCCTAAAAAATTTTTTTTTTGTCATTTTAATTACAAAACTATGTAGCGGCTAACAAAATACACCTATCCTCAAAATTTTATTCAAATACACCTTATAGTTTTCGAGTAAAATGCCTGTGACATACGGACAGACGGACAGACGGACAGACGGACAGACGGACAGACGGACAGACGGACAGACGGACAGACGGACATGACGAAACTATAAGGGTTCCGTTTTTGCCATTTTGGCTACGGAACCCTAAAAAGTGGAACTATGACAAGGACGACGAATGATATTTCCTTTTCACGCGCCACTGCTCGGAAATGTGGCAAAAGGTGGTCAAAATTCAGGCTTCAAAGCTGGGGTTAGTTGGACGTCGCACGAACAGGCCATCTATGACTTCAGACTGTCCAACAATGTTATTGTTGGACAGTTTGAACAGCGATCGACCAATCACAGGGCACCGCGCGGTCGCGCCGGCGTGCCGCTCCTCCTCCTCCGCGCCGGGCGCGAGGCAAGCGAGCCTGTTTAGTATTATGATCTTTAATTTTGATTTAAAATTATAATTATTTGCAATTTCCTCGCAGTAGGCGTGAAAAGCACTGTGTTAAGCCTCGGCCGAAAGTGCAATAGCTGGACTCGTACTTTCGAGGGCCTCCGCTACGCGTCGGCCCTCGAACTAACTCGTCCATCTATAGATGGACGCATCTATTGCTGACTTTCTAGCCTCTACAACAATGTACTATTTCGAGATTTGTATGCTACCATCTCGCTCGGACGTGGTATTATTATTACCATAGCTGGTCCCGAGTATCTTAAGTCCATGGGTCAACACAAGCACCATGGCTCGTGACCAACAGTTTTTTACGATGCCGTTCGAACCAGTTTTTGGAGAGGAACAAATGTTTGTATGGGGGTGCGAGCTCGAGATCGCCGGGTGGACGTCACGCTTGCAGCCGCACAGTACAGGAGAACATCAACGAAAGAGGCTCGGGGCGCGAGTGCCGGCTGTGCACGTGCTGGAGCAACGCTTGTTAATATGGAAGTGTTTCTGTATACCAAGAAAAGCCAATATATATGGTGTTTGAGGTCGGACGTGGCAGAACAGCTGAAGTGACACCCATTAAACTTGGCGGAGCTGCCCTTGAAAGGGTCGAGTCATTCAAGTACTTAGGACACATAGTCACGTCGGATCTCAAAGACGATAAAGACATGGAGCGGGAGCGGAGGGCCCTGTCGGTCCGGGCCAATATGATAGCTCGTAAGTTTGCACGCCGCACCAGCGAGGTGAAACATACGTTATTTCGAGCTTACTGTACCTCCCTGTACTCGTGCAGCTTATGGCGTGATTACACGAAACGGGCCTACGGGTTCCTCCGCGTCCAGTACAACAACGCGTTCCGGGTGCTGGTGGGGCTGCCGCGCTTCTGTAGCGCATCAGGGATGTTTGCAGAAGCTAGGGTGGATTGCTTTTACGCCACCATGCGCAAGAGAGCTGCATCCCTGGTGCGGCGGGTGCGCGCCAGCCCCAACACCATTTTTTATTTTATTTTATTTTATATTATTACCGATATTCTAAGTACTAACATATTCTTTCTGAGGATAATTCTCACATAGACCATTTTCACCTTTCATCGGTACAAAAATTTGTTTCTGCAATTAACAGCAAGTAAATAATGCAATTTTATTTTATCTTTAAGGAATCATAAAACTATTTTTCATCACACTTGCTCGAAAATGGTGTTATTATACGCAAGCGTACAGAGCTGTAATGGGCTATATTACGCCCATGGGCGTTATGGTTTTTTTTTTAAATAATAGAACCCTCTGATTGGCTTAAGCAAATCTGGTTGCTGTGTGATTGGTTGAATAAAAAAATCTAGTTGGTCACGACGCCCCGCCCCGCAAGAATACTGCTCTGTGATTGGTTGAAATATTGAACTGCGCGCTCTACTAGCACTGATCTGGAAGTGAAGTTGTCAATTTTTGATTGGTGCTGCTGTATGAAACATACATTTTTCTGTCTTTTGTTGTTATTTATTTCCTCGCAAATGTGATGAAAAACATTGTGTATAACACGGGCGTAAGAATATTGCAAACTCGAGTCATCAAAAGCCCTCCGCCTTCGGCGTCGGGCTTCTGATACACTCTCGTTAGCAATATTCCACTTACGGCCCTCGTTAAACAATGTACTATTTCATCACACTTGCTCGTCAATGGCGTTATTACTTGCGAGCGTACAGAGCAGTTATAGCCGTTTTACCTCCCACGGGCAGTTAAGTTTAGTTTTAAAATAATAGAACCCTCTGATTGGCTTAAGCAAATCTGGTTGCTCTGTGATTGGTTGAAAAAAAAATCTAGTTGGTCAAGCCGGCCCCGCCCCGCAAGAATACTGCTCTGTGATTGGTTGAAATATTGAACTCCACTAGCACTGATCTGGAAGTGAAGTTGTCAATTTTTGATTGGTGCGGCTGTATGAAACTTAGATTTTTCTGTCTTTTGTAGTTATTTATTTCCTCGCAAATGTGATGAAAAACATTGTGTCTAACACGGGCGTAAGAATATTGCAAACTCGAGTCATCAAAAGCCCTCCGCCTTCGGCGTCGGGCTTCTGATAGACTCTCGTTAGCAATATTCCACTTACGCCCCTCGTTAAACAATGTACTATTAATTGTTTAATTAAATTTACTTCTTGTTAAGTTCATGCATGTAGGCATGTTAGATAGTTTATAAAAAACACTCCAGTTCTAAATATGATGTCTTCTTTAAACCAATATCGTGTACAATAGTAGATTTCACTTTATATATATATATATATATATATAAATATATATTATACTTTTTATATATTATAATATATGATAGTCTTGTCTGAGCAATAATAATGATATTAATTTATAAGTGGAAACTGTTTTGGCTTTTGTATTGTCTAAATTTAAATATTCATGTGTGCTATTTTTTGCTGTTTGTTTCCCATGTTCAAATAAATAAAAATAAAAATAATAATAATACTAACAAAAAAAAATGGATCATGTTATCTGATGTAATATAATGAATTGAATTGAATTGTATCGACGCGGCCCAGCCACTCACTTCTTCCTAGCCTCGTTGTGTTTACTGTAGAAGTGTTTCTGCAGACTGGCGACGGAGTGGAAGGTGACGTCACACTCGACGCAGTAGCGGCGCTCGGCGGGCGCGGGCCGCGCGTGCCGGCCGCGCGCGTGCCGCAGCAACGCGGCGCGCTGGACGTACACGCGCGTACAGTGGGGGCATTGCTGCTTTGGTAGACGCAAGTGGGTTTCCCTGAAACAGTACAAGATTCGTAGAACCGGTGGCCGTTGGGGCGGAAAGGTTCTCGAGTGGCGACCACGTACCGGAAGGCGCGGCGTGGGTAGGCCCCCCACAAGGTGGACTGATGACCTGGCAAAGGTCGCGGGAGTCCGCTGGATGCGGGTGGCGCAGGACCGGTCAATTTGGAACTCTCTGGGGGAGGCCTATGTCCAGCAGTGAACGTCTTTCGGCTGATATGATGATGATGATGATGAGTACAAGATTTTGTTGTTCATACTTTGGGGGGGGGGGGGGGGGGGGGGGGGGGTGGAGGGTTCTAATGAGCTCAAACACGACGGTTATGTTGTGTATTTTCCCGAGGGACTACAGTATGGGGTTCCTCAAGAAAGGAAAGAGTCGGCAAGGCGCATTGGAGTTGCAAGCGTCCTTAGGTTAGGACGACCGCTTACCATCAGGCGGCTCGTAAGCTTGTTCACCACCGAAGTGGTTTTTTTTGGAGGAGTTCCTTCAGCTAGTCTAGATTAGTCTGATGATGGAGACATAGAAGATAGCTAGGTATAGGAACGCTTTGATTCCTCATGACAAAACCATTGTGTCAGGGCTCGTTAGAATCGTCTGGGCGAATAGACGAGAACGCAAAAAAAAGTATAGTTGCCGACTTCAAAGGCTGGTCTCAAAATGGTTTAATACAAAGTGATGTCTTTTGAGACATTTGACTATGACCTAGCTAGGTCTCATGTCTGGGAAAATTCGTTTTCTCAGTGTTTTCACCCGCGCTGAGTCGCCCAGGGACTTATCAGTGCGTGAGCTTTTAGGACAGTATTCGGGTTCGGGTTTAAAGCGTTTATTTCGGCATAAGAACGTGTGAGAGTATAACGACTTAAGAAATATATAAATGCTCAGGAAGGAGCGTCCCACCGGCAAACGTTTGATGCGAATGCATTATTTCGCCGAATTTTCATTTCATGATTTTTTTTCTCAGTAACCGTTAACTTTTTAGGTACAGCTGAAAGTTAATTGTGTAGACCCCATTAGGTTAGGTTTGCTTTATAACAATTCTGAAAATTACTTGTTTCTTTAAAAAATGTTTTCGATGAAATGAAAATTCGGCGAAACATTAAAACACGGGTAAACCCCCCAAAGTCATCTAGCAGGTGTAGTATCATTTTCTATCCATTCAGATTTTAACAATAACCGCTTACGATGACAGACGTGTTGGTGCAAGTAACCCTCAATAGTCGCTGCACATTCCCATGGTATCAACCACGAATTTGCAAACAAATCAGAGCCAATTAAGTTAACTGTTTTATAAAAAGTGTCGAAGATGGGCATACTGAACAACTTTTCCCATGGTACCAACCAGGAATTCGCAAACAAATCAGAGCCAATTAAGTTAACTGTTTTATAAAAAGTGTCGAAGATGGGCATACTGAACAACTTTTCCCATGGTACCAACCAGGAATTTGCAAACAAATCAGAGCCAATTAAGTTAACTGTTTTATAAAAAGTGTCGAAGATGGGCATACTGAACAACTTTTCCCATGGTACCAACCAGGAATTCGCAAACAAATCAGAGCCAATTAAGTTAACTGTTTTATAAAAAGTGTCGAAGATGGGCATACTGAACAACTTTTCCCATGGTACCAACCAGGAATTTGCAAACAAATCAGAGCCAATTAAGAGTTAAGTGTGAGTTAATGTACCTATAAAGAAAGCGGTTTTTTACAGATTTAGTGGTTGGTCTCATCAAAATGTTGTTCAGTACAAGTGTTTCTTCGCTTTTTGTCGTTCCGGATAATCTTTAGGCACGGAACTATTTTCCATATTTTGTTCAAAATTTGCAATCCATTTTTCAGTCACTTGCCGTTATCCGATTGAGCTGAAATTTTGGGTATTAGTATAGTTTGGATGACAATTTAATATTATGGTACCATCGAGCTGATCTGATGATGGAGACAGAAGGTGATATTGCTGAAAAACTGCCTTCCTCAAAGAAAAGGACGTAAGTGCCGTAAAATTTCTGTGACGATACGACCTTTTTAATGGGCACGGAACCCTTCGTTTTGCGTGGTCCGACACGCACTTGGCCGGTTTTTGTCCCTAAAAGGGATGAAATTATACATAAATTATAGCCTATGTCCTATTCTGATATGTAAGGTACCTAACTGGAAAGTTTCATATTAATTCGTCCAGTAGTTTTTGAGATTAAATGGAACGTACAGTCGAGTTCTCCAATATCTATACAGACAACCTTTCAAAAATATCTGTTCACAGGCATTATTATTACTGACATAAGACACATGTGTAGATATTTTTGAAAGGTTGTCTGTATAGATATTGGAGAACTCGACTGTACATCCATCCATCCAATCTTTCATGTTTATAATATTAGTAGGATAGTTATAATAAGTACATGATGTGTAATTCCAGCGCTGATTTTATCATCTTCCGTTTCCCGCAGATGTCACAAACGAACTGCTTGTGAATGGCGGCCCAGTGCTCGTCATAGTCTTCCTTTATCCTGCAAATTATATATACGGGGTGAAAATTCAACGTCAAGCCGAAAAGGGGTGAAAACAACAACAAACAAATTGAAATAAAAACATTTTTTTTAATACAGTTGCTCAAAAAGTAACTAACTAAGAACTGTATTAAACTGTATTAAACTTCATTTTTTTCAACAATATTCTTGTTGTTTTTCATATTTTTTCGCAACTGTATTAGAAAACGTCGTTCGATACACGTGCGGAAATATCATTCTTCACTCGACCCGAGTCTTGCCACTTGCCACATATCTCGGTACTCGTGACGTAATGACATACTTTCCGCACTAGCATCGAAATGTAGTATTTTACATGTACCTACGCTTTTTTAGGGTTCCGTAGCCAAAATGGCAAAAACGGAACCCTTATAGTTTCGTCATGTCCGTCTGTCCGTCTGTCCGTCTGTATGTCTGTCCGTATGTCACAGGCATTTTACTCGAAAACTATAAGGTGTATTTGAATAAAATTTTGAGGATAGGTGTATTTTGTTAGCCGCTACAAAGTTTTGTAATTAAAATTACTAAAAAAAAATTTTTTAGGGGTGTACTCCATACATAAAACTAAAAGTCAATTTTTTTTTTCATCGTGAGCCCACGTGTGGCAGGCACATGAATCGATAGGCCTTTCAAAATAAATATAAGGTTTCTCGGCAATTTTTTTGATTAAGTGAATACAGTCAGAGATAATCGCCCCGAAAGTCACTAAAATTCTGTCCCCCCCCTCTAATTTTTGAACGGTGTATTTTAAAAATATGAAAAAATTCATGGACACAGCGCTTATTAAGTTCATTCACCGAAAATTGTTTTGAACAAGATCGGATGAAAGGTTTCCGAGATATTGCTGAAAAACTGCCTTCCTCAAAGAAAAGGACGTAAGTGCCATAAGATTTCTATGACGATACGACCTTTTTAATAGGCACGGAACCCTTCGTTTTGCGTGGTCCGACACGCACTTGGCCGGTTTTTTAATGCGCGATTTGCTTTTGGGGTTCCGTGCCCAAAGGATAAAAACCGGCCAAGTTCGTATCGGACCACGCACAACGAAGGTTTTTTATAGAAATTATTAAAAACGTATTAAAAAAACCGGCCAAGTGCGTGTCGGACCACGCAAAACGAAGGGTTCCGTGCCTATTAAAAAGGTCGTATCGTCACAGAAATTTTACGGCACTTACGTCCTTTTCTTTGAGGAAGCCAGTTTTTCAGCAATATCTCGAAAACCTTTGAACCGAGCTTGTTCAAAACAATTTTCGCTGAAAGAATTTAATAAGCCCTACGTCGATGATTTTTTTCATATTTTTACAATGCACGGTTCAAAAATTAGAGGGGGGGGGACAGAATTTTAGTGACTTTCGGGACGATTATCTCCGACTCTATTGACTTAATCAAAAAAATTGCTGAGAAACCTTATATTTATTTTGAAAGGCCTATCGATTGATGTGCCACACATGGGCTTACAATGAATTTTTTTTTTTTTAATTTCAGTTTTATGTATGGAGTGCACCCCTAAAAAAAATTATTTTAGTAATTTTAATTACAAAACTATGTAGCGGCTAACAAAATACACCTATCCTCAAAATTTTATTCAAATACACCTTATAGTTTTCGAGAAAAATGCCTGTGACATACGGACAGACGGACATGACGAAACTATAAGGGTTCCGTTTTTGCCATTTTGGCTACGGAACCCTAAAAACTTCATACACGTGGATTAGCTTAGTTTACAATTATTCCAAATTACAAATTGAGAACTTTTGTAGTTCCTGGGACATTTAACTTTGTGAAAGACAAACAGACGGACGGAGTCGCACTATAAGGGTTCCGTTTTTACCTTTGTGGTCCAGAACCCTAATAACTATATAATTAACAAACCTGCTCACAAAATTTCAAGAGAATCGGTCGAGACACCGGACATACGAACGATTTTCGGCCCGAGCTGAAGCATAGAACTTCGTTCGCTTCGCTCGCTCGTTCAATTAACTTACCAAAATCCCTTCATGGACCATTCGCATCCGTGTCCGTTGCAGAAGTACTGGGTGCGGTGGTGTGCATTCATGTGTGCAAGTATGT
Organism: Epinotia nisella; assembly: GCA_932294315.1. Lineage (NCBI taxonomy): Eukaryota > Metazoa > Arthropoda > Insecta > Lepidoptera > Tortricidae > Epinotia > Epinotia nisella. The sequence continues at coordinate 2,071,864 of OW028693.1, forward strand.
GCCCGCGCCGTAGCATCGTCGCGCACACACCGCAGCGCCACAGAAACGGCTTCTCAGGTATGCTAGGCGGTGGGTTATAGAAGTTTCCTTTTCTGAATTGAGCAGGATACTAGAAATAGGCAGGAAATATAGGTTGTGAAGAAATAATTGTACATTACTGCAGACGCCGGGAAAGAAGGGCTTGCCGGGCGAATAGGTATAGACGGCCGACCGTAGGGAGGCCGGATAGTGATACGAAGCCGGCAAGCCCTTTTCACGGCGAGGCATGTATAGTGCTTTTCTCAAATATATACAATGAAATAAAACAATACACTACTCAAAATAGTACATTAATTTTCCATCCAACCCCTCCATACTTAATGTTTATTTTTACGAAAGTCGTCTGTATTTCGCGTGTGTAGTGTTCGAATAGACCCTATTAGGGCCATTATACATAACCTGATAATAAGAATCTTAATTTCTATAATAGCCGAGGCAAAATACGGTTTCGAAAAACATTAATTTATAATAGCGTTTTTAGGGTTCCGTAGCCAAAATGGCAAAAACGGAACCCTTATAGTTTCGTCATGTCCGTCTGTCCGTCTGTCCGTCTGTCCGTCTGTCCGTCTGTCCGTATGTCACAGGCATTTTACTCGAAAACTATGAAGTGTATTTGAATAAAATTTTGAGGATAGGTGTATTTTGTTAGCCGCTACATAGTTTTGTAATTAAAATGACAAAAAAAATTGTTTTTAGGGGTGCACTCCATACATAAAACTAAAAGTCAAAAAATTTTTTTTCATTGTGACCCCCCGTGTGGCACATCAATCGATAGGCCTTTCAAAATAAATATAAGGTTTCTTAGCATTTTTTTTGATTAAGTGAATAGGGTCGGAGATAATCGCCCCGAAAGTCACTAAAATTCTGTCCCCCCCCTCTAATTTTTGAACGGTGTATTTTAAAAATATGGAAAAATTCATGGACATAGGGCTTATTAATTTCATTCACCGAAAATTGTTTTGAACAAGATCGGTTCAGAGGTTTTCGAGATATTGTTGAAAAACTGCCTTCCTCAAAGAAAAGGACGTAAGTGCCGTAAAATTTCTGTGACGATACGACCTTTTTAATAGGTACGGAACCCTTCGTTTTGCGTGGTCCGACACGCACTTGGCCGGTTTTTTTTGTTTATTTCATTTTAAAACATTATTCTCAGATGCTTTATTCAAGAATCCACCAAACTTTCCACCCGGAAGTAATTATATAGATATAAATTAAACATTCATTGTCTTTTTTATTTTTTTTATATTGAATATTGTAAAGCAAATGTAAATGAACCTAAATAAAGATAAAAAAAAAAAAAATATCCGGACTTTTTAGGAGCTAATTGAATATTGATTTTTTTGATGTCTGATTTTTTGGTGGATTTTGCGTCTAGGTAACAATTTAATTGATAATATATCCGTTACATTAAAAAAATAAGCTATTATAAATTATTTCCAAATATGTCATTTTTTCCATACAAGTTGTCAGTTCATTGCCTGGACTATAATTAATAAAATAAATGCAGAGGATTTTAAGTATTGTCTATGCTCTCTGGTGGATGTATAGATCATATTTTAAATTTATTCATCAACACATTGAATCATACAGATTTGTATTCTTAATAAAGGTTCGTGTGTAATATAGGTATTTTAACGCGGATATTTTTGGTCCGATAACCATTCAGCCACTAGAAAAAAAAAAAAAAACAGCTGTTTAGCCTGTTGATGAACACAGGCGCCATGTTAACATGAAATGAAAAAAAAATTACTTCCCGGCCTAGGCCTTCAATTTTGTATGAAATTCCTTTACAGTTCTCTCGAGTTGTTCCTCCCGAAACGTGATAAACGTAAGGACGACATTTCATTGCAAGTTTGAGAAAATAAATAAATTATAAATAAATATTTGCCGACAAACATACACACATCGATCTAGTCCCGAACTAAGCAACACACACACAATTTCACGAGAATCGGTAGCGAAATGTGACCTGTAGATGAGAACAGCCTTACAGCGTGACAGACACCGGTCATACGAACGATTTTCAGCCCAAGCTGAAGCACAGAACTTCGTTCGCTTCGTTCCCTAGTTCGATAAATACTTACTTTTCCTTTATGATGATTTACTGCATGGTGCGTCAAAGTTCTGTGACGTTTGAATCGCTGGCCGCAAATACTACAATGATGCGGTTTCTTTTCATCAACAATGGCATCCTGTTTCTCTAAATAACTTTTTAAATCGTCCACACTCATTTCGATTTCTGTAAAACACGACAAAACTTCATCAATATGTTTATATCGTGCAATTGTGGTTTTCTTAAATCTTTTTTTTTTCATTGTTTTTTCCTTATCAACATCATTCAAATTTTCCTTTGGACCATCCTCTTTAGGTGTACCATAATCTGAATCACTACCGTCATCTTCTTTTACACGGAAATCTGGATCTTCGTCTAGTTTTTTCCTTTTATATATATTTTTACATTCTTTACGATCATGATTTGAATCGTCACCCTCGGCACTGCTTTCCGAATCATCTTGATCACGATCATGAATATCATTTGAAGATCCTGCATTTTTTTCATTGCTAGTTGTAGATTCTTTTATTGTTTTCTTTTGTTCAGACTTGCTTTGCTGGACAGATAAATTTTTCGCACTATTTTTTGCATTTTGCATTAACTTTTGCAGTTCGAGTTCCAGTTTTACTATTACTGGTGTTTTAACAATAGGAGCATGTTTCATATTTTTAACTGGTCTGTTCATAATTACGCGTTTAGCCTGTAACTCAGCTCTGCTTTTAGGTTGCTCATCATTCAACTCTGAGTGTTTGACTATTTTTACATCTTGTAACTTTCGTGGAGTAATTTTTTTAATAGTTATTTCTGGTGAACTAGAACGCCTATCACAGGCATCAACATTCTCATGATCGTCACTGTCATCACTCATATTTCCAGTTTGATCGTTATCATAGTCTATCGTTGTTAAATCATCATTGCTCTCATCTTTGACGATATTCGCGTTTTCGGTAACTAGTGTTTTGTATTTTGTAGGTATGACAATTTTGTCAACAGTAATATCAGGCACTTTTGGTTCGGTTTCCTCAAAAATATCATCATATTCTAGTTTCTGTTGGATAGTTAGTGAAGACAATGTGGCTTTCCCTGTCTGTAAGCGATACATTTATACTTAAAATTTTAGTATAGTAGACGAGTGTCTTAAGGGAGCAAAATGATACATTTATGGCGAGGGTGATATAGCTATACCAGAGTGAGGCAACAGATTCTACAATACATTCCTGAGTGTAGCGAGGGATTCTAAAGTAGAATCTTGAGCGTAACGACGGATTCTAGTGTTTACGGCACGCCCAATACGGAAATAATTTTGCTACCGGGTGGCACACACTGCTTGTCACAACTTCTATGAGGAAACTTGAAATCCCACATTTGAGGGCAACAATGACTCTTTTCTGAATAACAAGATCATGAAAGAAAAGTACAACTTTGATCCCTCATTAGTGGGCAATAATGACTGAATAGCAGGTGTGAAAATTACATTCCAATAAAGCCATGAGATAAAATATAGCCTGTCCATACCTCTTTATTATTAGTATAGACATAATTAACAATATCATTTGAGGGGTATATGCCATAATCGCCACGCTTGGCATGCGGGTTGGCGATCGCAGTATTTCCACCGAATTTCAGGGATGCTGCTGCCCATCCCCCGGCGGTCTTGGTCGTAGTTTATATTGGTCGTAGATATAGTAGTCTTGGCTGAGACCATGGAGGACTTGAGTACTATGCTCGATGACCTCAGTAAAGCCTCCGAGCGAGTTGGTCTAAGGATGAACATGGATAAGACGAAGGTCATGTCAAACGTCCATGTAGTACCAACTCCCATTTCAATCGGACACTTTACGCTCGAAGTTGTAGACGAGTATATATACCTAGGACATACTGTCCAGTTAGGTAGGTCCAACTTCGAGAAAGAGGTCAATCGTCGAATCCGACTCGGCTGGGCAGCATTCGGGAAGCTACGGCACATCTTTTCGTCCAATATTCCGCAGTGTCTCAAGACGAGAGTCTTTGACCAGTGTGTGTTGCCAGTGATGACATATGGCACGGAAACGTGGTCGCTTACTATGGGCCTCATAAGAAGGCTCAAAGTCACCCAAAGGGCAATGGAGAGGGCTATGCTGGGAGTATCTCTGCGTGATCGCATCAGAAATGAGGCTATCCGCAGCAGAACCAAGGTGACCGATATAGCCCTCCGAATCGCTAAACTTAAGTGGCAGTGGGCGGGGCACATTGCACGTAGAACCGATGGCCGTTGGGGCGGAAAGGTTCTTGAGTGGCGACCACGTACCGGAAGGCGCAGCGTGGGTAGGCCCCCCACAAGGTGGACTGATGACCTGGTAAAGGTCGCTGGAGTCCGCTGGATGCGGGTGGCGCAGGACCGGTCATTGTGGCACTCTTTGGGGGAGGCCTATGCTCAGCAGTGGACGTCTTTGGGCTGATATGATGATGATGATGATGAATTAACAATATAATATGAGTATGAGTATGCGTATAATATGAATCTAAATTACTTACGGGAAGTCCTAAGGAATCTTCCAGAATAATGTGTGCTTGTTGAACCCGTGCCTGAAATATCTGGGTCCGGCGCAGCATAGCCGCACATTCCCAACATAGATCAAGGCCTGGTATACTTAGTGCCTGGAAAAGTTAATCATTATGTATATTAAATGCTGTCTTAGTTTATTGTTTATTTCCAAAAGCGACAAAAATGAAAATCAAGTTTTATAGATAATAAAACCATAGACCAAGTGATTTTTTTTTACAAACCCGTCGGTTCTTTACCTAACTGCGCAATGCAAAGGAAGGTGTTTACTAGTACATGTTTGTATCTATGTTTGTACCTTTGTGGCACTCTAGAAATCAAACGTGTGGGTCGATTATAATTATAAAGAATCATATGTCAATCAATTTGTTTTAATCTTGCGAGTTGACACTCGCAAGACTGAAGACATTAAAATTCAAAATACGGCAATATGCTAAAAATAAAGTTGAACTATATCAAGTGGCGTATCTTTGAATAGGTATTTCAAAATCATTATTAGATGTCCTTAAAAAAAATTGTTAACGATTTAAAGCTGGCTTAACAACAACTTTCGCTTAAATACCTGAAACCTTACTTACAGTCTAAGAGTGTTTTTCAAAAAAAGTGTACATTCATTTTTTTTTCAGAATTCGATATTTATGGGTTTTTCTTACTCAGAATCGTTGATACTATCGATCCTCAAAGTCAAAGTCAAAGTGATTTATTCTTCAATTTAGGCATATTACATGCACCTATGAATGTCGATAAACTACCACCGGTTCGGAAAGTAAACCTCTGCCTCGAGAAGAACCGGCGTAAAAAACTCGGCGAGGTGTCATTTTTTCAAAACAGTATACCATATATCATTTCAGTATTAGAGTATTATAAAATTTTAAAATTACATTGCTACAGTAGAAAGCCTATTTATTTTACGACAGATTTCTATTGCAGGATTTTATCGCTGCCAAATATCCCTATCCATGATGTAGTCGTTTATCTTATAATATGCTTTTGAAATAAGTGTCCGTTTTACGACAGATTTGAATTTAGAGTCAGTAAGTTCGGTAATGTGTTTTGGAATTTTATTGTAGAATTTTATACAATTTCCCAAGAATGACTTTTTCGCTTTTACTAGCCTGTAAAAAGTTGTTTTGAGCTGGTAAAACAGACATACATACACGCACTAGAAAAACGTAATCCAGTAACATTCTACAGTAGATAGGTTCATAATCAATTTTCCACGTACAAGCACCTCCCTTAATATCTCTTCATATGTACCTAGTTATCGTTATTATTATTATTTTTAACAAAATATATATTATGTAGTACCACGGCTGCCACTTTTTGCTGCTTGAAATCTATCCTGCAGCCATTGGCTCCACGGAAGACCAGCGCTGTGGCATTACTAAATGTCAGAGCATTATGCTGAGTGGTGTCCACTTGCGGCCACTATAGCAGCACCCCACCAGTCTTCTTTTTTTTCTGTTATTCTAGTTTAAGTGTAATAGTTAAGTTTCTTTTGTATATTGTATTTTCTTATTATGTTGTGGTGGTATTTTGGTTGGCAATAAATAAATAAATAAAATAATTCTCAGTAAACTGTTGTCCATGGTACTTACATCCAGTTTTCGGACTCCCGCCAAAAGAGAGTAATATAAATTTAAATCACCGGCAGATACAGAAGTGAGTTTCCTGTCCAAGCTGAGGCAGCCCCGGCATAGTTTCGTGTCTTTTGTTTCAAACATCGTTTAGAAACAAATTATTCAACACCAACTCTCATTCACGACACTAGTATAAGCTTATAACTTTACGAGTATAGAATATACAGAAATGATCGACAAGAAAATCGTCACTTGCTGAAAGAATCTTAAATAAATCATTAAAATTATCAATAAACATTATATTCAGCCTGGACTAAATTACGTTATTTAAAGAGAAAAGACAACATGGACGTGGGGAAACGAAAAGTGCGGTCGCTGTCAATGTCAAATACCTTTTTTATTTTTTATTCGTCCGTTCGGACAGGCTAAGACCATGGGCCATACTGCCTCGTCTTCAGAGGGCCTACCGCGAAACGATATTCGTTTTCGTTCGTGTATCTCCGTCTCTGTTGCACTTGCTAGTTCGAGCGACAAAGAGGGATATACACGAACGAAAACGAATTTCGTTTCGCGGTAGGCCCTCAGTAGTTATATTTTCATTTTGTTAAATCCAGTAAAAACGTCTTCAGTAGTTTCAAACAAATGTGTCTAGTCCAAAAGCTATGTCTTCAGTTATTTCCGATTCATATCATCTAATCCAGAGGGCCTACCGCGAAACGAAATTCGTTTTCGTTCGTGTATCTCCGTCTCTGTCGCACTTGCTAGTTCGAGCGACAAAGAGGCAGATACACGAACGAAAACGAATTCGTCTTCAGAGGGCCTACCGCGAAAGGCATTCGAAGTTTTCCCTCTCTGTCAGACTTACGAGTTCGTACGTAAGTGCAATAGAGAGGGGGAACTTCGAATGCCGTTCGCGGTAGGCCCCCTGTATTATTAACAAATAAGTCTTCAGTTGTTCCAATCCAATTCATATAGTCAAACCTAGTCTTAACCTAGTATGTTCCAATCAGAGACATGGTACCTTATAACTAGACTGTGCGCCTTAAATTTTGTTTAGCTCAAATGAGATCTATTTACATAAACTTACGGTAGCTATTTCGTTATAAGCGGTAGCTAGCTAAAAGTGGTCCTGGCGAGAGGGCTCCCGTCGGTAGTGTGTCCTTGTCTAACGCACGTCTAACGTCTTGCCAGCTCAACTAACATATAATAACATATAGTTATAAGGTCACCTCGTTAGTAAGAGACACACTACCAGCGGAAGCCCTCTTGCGCGGACCGGTTTTTGCGCCATAGTGCACAGTCTAGTTATAAGGTACCATGTCTCTGGTTCGAAATAAAAGCGTCCAAACCAATATTTAACTCTTCAGCACGGCTATCACAAGGCGGCGCGCGAGCTGTCTCGATTTTTCTCGCACTATACCTCTCTTTCTAAGTTTTTTAATAAGAGAGAGACGGATAGTGCGAGAAAAATCGAGAGAGCTCGCGCGCCGTCTTCTGATAGCCGTGCAGCACGGATTAAGTCTCATCCGGACATTCCAATATAAATAAAGTCATTAGACTAACAATATACATGTCATGTCATTACATTATGTGCAATAAACTATTGAGTATATACAATACTTCCACATAAAATATATTTTTTTTTTAAACAAGAGATTAATTTAAAAGCTTCAGTACTTGTTTCATACACTTGACGCGGGCAAAAATCTGCTGTAATCTGAACGCTCTCTCAAAGACAGAATGACAAATGACAATCACATTGACAGTTTGTCGGCTTGCGAATCTTGCGATTAGATTATTGTAGACGCGATTGTTTCGGAGAATTATTTAAGCATTTAAACCATGTTATTCTTGATAATTGTGTATTAAATAGATCTATACTACAATAGCGTTGATTGATTTATTAACGAGCATTAAATCGCAGCGCGTAAGCGCACTAAATTGCTTCAAAATGGGCCTGTTATCGGATCCAGAGTACAGGTCTGTAAAATGGGTGCGGGTGCTAAAGAGGATTCACGGGCCACTGTGTTTCTTGTTGTACGTCGGAGCCCTGGTCTGGTTCGTGTTGCTAGGCAACCGGGAGTTCAACAACGAGACGTATTTCTCGGAGAACGCGCTGCTACCTGGACTGGTCACGACCGAGTTCAATGGGGAGCATGCGGCTAAACAGTTCCATGAGGAGCTGACGAACGAGATCTTGGTAAGTCTTAAAACGTTTAAAAATAGGTTAGAATTCTTGTAGAGTATAAATTGTAGGATGCGGGTGGCGCAGGACCGGTCACTTTAGCACTCTTTCGGGAGGCCTATGTTTAATATTCCGCAGTGTCTCAAGACGAGAGTCTTTGACCAGTGTGTGTTGCCAGTGTGACATATGGCACGGAAACGTGGTCGCTTACTATGGGCCTCATAAGAAGGCTCAAAGTCACCCAAAGGGCAATGGAGAGGGCTATGCTGGGAGTATCTCTGCGTGATCGCATCAGAAATGAGGCTATCCGCAGCAGAACCAAGGTAACCTATATAGCCCTCCGAATCGCAAAACTGCGTGTCGCAAAAGTGGCAGTGGGCGGGGTGCACATTGCACGTAGAACCGATGGCCATTGGGGCGGAAAGGTTCTTGAGTGGCGACCACGTACCGGAAGGCACAGTGTGGGTAGGCCCCCCACAATGTGGACTGATGACCTAGTCAAGGTCGCTGGAGTCCGCTGGATGCGGGTAGCGCAGGACCGGTCATTGTGGAACTCTTTGGGGGAGGCATATGTCAGTGGACATCTTTCGGCTGATATGATGATGACGATGATAAATTGTATTAACATAACCTCGTGCCGCCCAATGAGCAAGAAAATGCACAATCTATTTCAACAAAAATTTGAACATTAAAGTCATAATTCTTTTGTTTTATTAAACGAAATAAATTCAACTTTATTTAGTAACTTGAATTCTTTAATAAAAATGTTGAGCATTGGAGGACACAAATTTGAATTATTAGGGGTGTCTTATATACAAATTGATCCCCTACCTGCAAAGCACTAGTGTTTCACATATTCTGTAAATTTTCATGCGATGTCCAAGTCGATCTATTTATTTAAAACGTAAAATATTTTTAATATTGGCATGATAATAACTTATGTAATAACTTAAGACAGAAGGTCCTTTATGTAGAGACTAAATAGATTAACTGACTTGGTATTACATGGATCTCACAACTTTTTACGGTAGAAAGACTGAGCTGCGAGACTTGGATTTTTTTACAGGATGTTTTTGATGGCATTTACTTTACGCGTCCATCTTTGGGTCACCAATTTACATATGTTTACCAAATTTCAACTCAATCGGTCCAGTCGCTTCGGAGCAAATCGGCTGTGACAGACATGCAGACAGACGCACGAGTGATCCTATAAAGCTGCGTACGAATTTGAGCGGCTCAGCCTGAGGCATGCTGGCCCCGCGCGGCGAGCTGCTCGCGCGCCAAATAGTTCCACATAGACATGCGCGGATGAGGCAGCCTACTGGCAGCGAGCCGACATTCAAAATGGCGTCGATACGATGACAGCTGATTGATTTCGGGACCCACAACACCTTTTGCTTTTCATGTATTTGTATCAATATTTGTTCCAAATTTACTAACAAACTATTACACACGCACGGCTCAGCCACTTGCTCAAATTGGTACGCGTTCTGCGCACAAACATGTTCGATCTTGTCGCTCTGTCTGCGGCACGCTCAGATACACGTCCAAGTTACGCGAGGCACACACACTGAGGCGCCTTTGAGCACGGTCAAAAGACCGCCATTAGCCGGCTCGCCGCACGCTGCTCGCGGGTTGCTCACGCGCAGCGCGTGAGCGCGTACGGATTTGAGCAAAATAGGCGAGCCGTGCGTGCCCCAACCCGAGGCTGCTCTAATTCGTACGCACCTTAAGGGTTCCTCTTTTTCCTTTTGAGGTATGGAACCTTAAAATGAATTTTTTGACCGAAAATTCGGTGCTGAAACCCTAAAGAGCTATTTTATTAGTTCATGTTTCTAACAAATTTGTTGAATTGGAACAGTATAAGTTGGAGGATGCGGAACAGATGCCGGTGGCGTGGCTGGTGGCCAAGATGTCGCAGCTGCACTTGGAAGTCTACACACACAACTTCACACTCGACTACCCATTGGGCAACGGACAGGTTAGTATGTTTCATCCCCTCCTAGCATTTTCCCGGAGCCCTGGGTCGACTTGAGTACTCAATCTCAAAATTTGGCGTAGGCACTACACAGCAGCCAACCTCGACCTTCTCTCGATATCGATGTTTGTCCTGACCGTTCAACCTCGAGTCTAGGGGTCGAACACAACCTCCAGAATCCAGATTGATAGTCACATTTTTAGGGTTCCGTAGCCAAAATGGCAAAAACGGAACCCTTATAGTTTCGTCATGTCCGTCTGTCCGTCTGTCCGTCTGTCCGTCTGTCCGTCTGTCCGTATGTCACAGGCATTTTACTCGAAAACTATAAGGTGTATTTGAATAAAATTTTGAGGATAGGTGTATTTTGTTAGCCGCTACATAGTTTTGTAATTAAAATGACAAAAAAAAATTTTTTTAGGGGTGCACTCCATACATAAAACTAAAAGTCAAAATTTTTTTTTTCATTGTGACCCCCCGTGTGGCACATCAATCGATAGGCCTTTCAAAATAAATATAAGGTTTCTTAGCATTTTTTTTGATTAAGTGAATAGGGTCGGATATAATCGCCCCGAAAGTCACTAAAATTCTGTCCCCCCCCCCTCTATTTTTTGAACGGTGTATTTTAAAAATATGGGAAAATTCATGGACATAAGGCTTATTAATTTCATTCACCGAAAATTGTTTTGAACAAGATCGGTTCAGAGGTTTTCGAGATATTGCTGAAAAACTGCCTTCCTCAAAGAAAAGGACGTAAGTGCCGTAAAATTTCTGTGACGATACGACCTTTTTAATAGGCACGGAACCCTTCGTTTTGCGTGGTCCGACACGCACTTGGCCGGTTTTTTTCCTACGTAGCTTTCCGTTCGCCAATATATATTTGTGGTAAAAAATAACACAACAACAAAGGACGTAAAACTATACAAAAGCGGCACAAACAATGCATCCTATACAGAACTTAACCTACAAAACTACGCACTACAACCTAATCACTACCTTAAAATTATAACAACACGTCGCTTAGCGCGCCACCGAAATCTGGGGGCACGGCAGTGCTCCCGCCAAGTCGAGCGCGAAGCAAACACTGCCGTACCATCCTTTACTGGAACCATTTCGCCGCATTTTCAGGCCCCTATTTGAGAGTCTCTGGATAAGACCAGAACGCAGAAATTTTCGTCATCCAGTAAGCTATAATCACATACTTAAAATCCAAAATTTCAAGTCTGTAGGTCATTTAGTTCCGAAGTTAAGCGAAAGCAATGTTTCGCATTTATGACACTCAGCCACTCACTCACTCATGATCATCAGAATAGAACTAGTACTTTCCATAAACTCAGAGAGCTGAAATTTGGTACAGAGTTAGGGTTTAATGGCCACATAAAGGGAAAACTATAAAAACTAGGATAATCGAAGATCTGGAGTACCTGGTGACTCTGATTAGAAAACACAAGAGTCCAACCAAATTATAAGAGATCGACATATACCGCCTTTACAAAAAATATTCAACTTGGTGGGCCGCTTCAAAAATAAATCAATATGCCCACGTTTCTACAAAAAGAAGTGAAATCCCACCAAAAACATTCTGTTAAAAACTAGCCAAGTCTCGATGGAGCTGCTTGTTTATCTCTAAAAATTAATGAAATCTAGACAAAGTCGTGCCAAGACTAAGGTTCCTTACTGCGATTTCTTTATTATTATAGTTAATTTTGTGTGACTTGGCCGTTGAAGGGTACACAAGGGTACAAAACCAGGTGAGCTACAATTGACTGGTTATTGAATCAACGTTTTCCAAGTGGCAATTTTCCATCGTCGATGGGTAGCGGTTCTGGCGACAGATTGGTGCAATGGTGTCATGGAGCACCTGGTTTTGTACCCTTGTGTACCCTTCAGCGGCCAAGTCACACAACATTAACTATAATAATAAAGGAATCGCAGTAAGGATCCTTAGACTTGGCACGACTTTGTCTAGATTTCGCTACTTTTTTAGAGATAAACAAGCAGCTCCATCGAGACTTGGCTAGTATTTTACAGAATGTTTTTGGTGGGTACTTTGGTCAAAATTTATTTGGCATTTCCTAACTCGGTCTTTGATGCCACTCCTTGTTCAGAATTCATTAATTTACTTTACGCGTCCATCTTTGGGTCACCAATTTACATATATGTACCAAATTTCAACTGTGACAGACGGACAGACAGACAACCGAGTGATCCTATAAGGGTTCCGTTTTTTCCTTTTGAGGTATCGGAACCCTAAAAACAGTAGGCGAAGGAGTATTTGGTCTGAGCACTCGATGGATGTATGCGACAGGTGTACCACGGCACGAACGTGTACGGGATCCTGCGCGCGCCGCGCACGGCGTCGCTGGAGGCGCTGGTGCTGGCGGCGCCGCACCGCGCGCGCGGCACGCACCAGAAGGACACCGCGGCCGGCGTCGCGCTCATGCTGGCCTTCGCGCAGTTCGCGCGCCGTGAGTACAATCACCGTCAGCACTCGGTGGCTGTATGCGACAGGTGTACCACGGCACGAACGTGTACGGGATCCTGCGCGCGCCGCGCACGGCGTCGCTGGAGGCGCTGGTGCTGGCGGCGCCGCACCGCGCGCGCGGCACGCACCAGAAGGACACCGCGGCCGGCGTCGCGCTCATGCTGGCCTTCGCGCAGTTCGCGCGCCGTGAGTACAATCACCGTCAGCACTCGGTGGCTGTATGCGACAGGTGTACCACGGCACGAACGTGTACGGGATCCTGCGCGCGCCGCGCACGGCGTCGCTGGAGGCGCTGGTGCTGGCGGCGCCGCACCGCGCGCGCGGCACGCACCAGAAGGACACCGCGGCCGGCGTCGCGCTCATGCTGGCCTTCGCGCAGTTCGCGCGCCGTGAGTACAATCACCGTCAGCACTCGGTGGCTGTATGCGACAGGTGTACCACGGCACGAACGTGTACGGGGTCCTGCGCGCGCCTTTAAATGCTTTACGCATACCCCCGACCCGGGAAAGGCCATTTGGGGGTTATGTGGTACTCTCTCCTCGCGCCGCCATCCGAGGACCGGTCCTGCGCCACCCGCGACCCAGCGACCTTGAGTACAATACAATACATCATTTACTTTAAAAACAAAGTTTCAACCGACTTCAATAGGGGTGTAGCTTCTAAATTAATAAATTTAGAAGCTACAAGTTATAATAATAACTTCAATAGACAGACGGCGAAATTACTATGCCTAATGACGAAAATCCCATTCAAGTATCTCAAAAAACCGGCCAAATGCGTTGCGGACCACGCAAAACGAAGGGTTCCGTGCCTATTAAAAAGATCGTATATCGTAGGTGAATAAAGTCGGAGATAATCGCCCCGAAAGTCACTAAAATTCTGTCCCCCCCTCCCTCTAATTTTTGAACAGGGTATTTATTAAATTCTTTCACCGAAAATTATTTTGAACAAGATCGGTTCAAAGGTTTTCGAGATATTGCTGAAAAACTGCCTTCCTCAAAGAAAAGGACGTAAGTGCCGTAAGATTTCTGTGACGATACGACCTTTCTAATAATCACGGAACCCTTCGTTTTGAGCGGTCCGACACGCACTTGGCCGGTTATTTTGTCCGAAAGCTGACGTGATCGAAACGGTTCTTAGATATTGAACTTTGAAATGAAAATGTTGGGAGCTTTAAATTTTTCTAAGTTGTTATTTAATCTTTATTGCACAAAAGAAGAACTTATCTTACAAAATGCGGACTTCATGCCGCAAGCATTTTCTACCAGTCAACCTTTGGGCAAAGTAGACAGACTACTGTCATACTAAATAAGGGGATGAGTAAATGTTTTCAGCTACTTGGCTGACCAGTGACCAGTCCATAATAATAAACTTTTTACGAGGTCACTTGCTATCTATTGCCTGTTTTCTAACCTCTACAACAATGTACTACATATGAATAAACTGAAGTATTTGATTTCAGCACAAAAATACTGGGCAAAAGACATCATCTTCCTAGTAACCGAACACGAGCAACTAGGAATGCAGGCATGGCTAGAAGCTTACCACGGCATCCAGCGGGACTCTGAGACGTTCTACACAAGCCTCGGCGGTTTCTGGACGCCTGGTACTCCCAGCTTGGATCTGGGGTCATTAGGCATGGGTTTTGAACACAAGAAATGCTTGAACCCGGGAAAGTTGAAAGGCAGGTCGGGGTCCATACAGGCGGCGATCAACTTAGAGATTCATACTCCTAAAATTAGTAAGTACCACCAATGTTCTTTGAAATATAGTTAAATTACATTTTCATCACACTTGCTCGTCAATGGCGTTATTACTTGCGAGCGTACAGAGCAGTTATAGCCGTTTTACCTCCCACGGGCAGTTAAGTTTAGTTTTAAAATAATAGAACCCTCTGATTGGCTTAAGCAAATCTGGTTGCTCTGTGATTGGTTGAAAAAAAAATCTAGTTGGTCAAGCCGGCCCCGCCCCGCAAGAATACTACTCTGTGATTGGTTGAAATATTGAACTCCACTAGCACTAATCTGGAAGTGAAGTTGTCAATTTTTGATTGGTGCTGTATGAAACTTAGATTTTTCTGTCTTTTGTAGTTATTTATTTCCTCGCAAATGTGATGAAAAACATTGTGTATAACACGGGCGTAAGAATATTGCAAACTCGAGTCATCAAAAGCGTCGGGCTTCTGATAGACTCTCGTTAGCAATATTCCACTTACGCCCCTCGTTAAACAATGTACTATTAAAAATCTGAAAAAAAGCATGGACATAGGGCTTATTAAATTCTTTCACCGAAAATTATTTTGAACAAGATCGATTCAAAGCTTTTTGAGATATTGCTGAAAAACTGTATTCATTAACGAAAAGGATGTAAGTGCCATAAGATTGCTGTGACGATATAGGCACGGAACCCTTCGTTTTACGTGGTCCGACACGCACATGGTCGGTTTTTAGTATTTCTTGTTATAGCGGCAACAGAAATACATCATCTGTGAAAATTTCAACTGTATAACTATCATGGTTCATGAGATAAAGCCTAGTGACAGACGGACAGACGGACGGACGGACAGCGGAGTCTTAGTAATATGGTTACCGTTTTCATCATATCAGCCGAAAGACGTCCACTGCTGGACATAGGCCTCCCCCAAAGAGTGCCACAATGACCGGTCCTGCGCCACCCGCATCCAGCGGACTCCCGCGACCTTTACCAGGTCATCAGTCCACTTTGTGGGGGCCTACCCACGCCGCGCCTTCCGGTACGTGGTCGCCACTCGAGAACCTTTCCGCCCCAATGGCCATCGGTTCTACGTGCGTTATTTTACCAACCGTAAATAATGTTTATCGTCCTCTCGCGCTCGGACGCCGTTTAAAACATCTGTCGATATGTTTGAGGCCTTATGATGATGACATTAATAGTAGATTGTATGACAAGGCGCTAAAATAAGGTCTCGCTTCGCTCGGGAAAATATCCATCTCGTGGTAATATGGCTTTTAGACCCGAGTTATACACTCTACTTTTCACTTCGACTGCGAGAAAAAAGTAAAACAAAGATTATCCATCCACAATCAATAACAAATTTCACTGCGAAGAGATTGTTCAATTTAGCGTCAGGCGTTTTCTTTTTTAATGATTTGGAATTAGGGACTAAAAAACGCCTGATGTTTGATTGGTCGATTTTAATATGTAGATGTATTCTGGTTGGTTGATAGCAAATAGAAATGTTTTTTGAAAGAGTTGTGATTGGTGGATTTAAATGATTTGGAATTAGGGACTAAAAAACACTTGATGTTTGATTGGTCGATTTTAATATGTAGCTGTAGGTATTCTGGTTGGTTGATAGCAAATAGAAATGTTTTTTGAAAGAGTTGTGATTGGTGGATTTAATATGGTGAAGTGTTTTGATTGGTCAAATGAAATGTGTTAAAAATCATAAATATGTATACATATTTTCCCTAGGGGCTAAATGTACTACTTTAGCCCCGCTTATTAAGCCTAATATGACACACTTTTCGAGCATGAGATGTGAAAAGTTATTTGTGGAGTATTGTCTGTGATGATATGTGTCTGTGATGTCACATTTCAGAATACATGGAGGTGAAGGTGGAGGGTCTGAACGGACAGCTGCCCAACCTGGACCTGGCCAACTTGGTGCACAAACTGTGTGTCAAGTCCGGCATACACCACTCCTACAAGAACAGGTAACATACGATTACTCACTAGCGGCCCTGTTTTTTTTTTTTTGAAGTGTATGGGCAAAAAATTTATATAATTTTCATCACACTTGCTCGTCAATGGCGTTATTACTTGCGAGCGTACAGAGCAGTTATAGACGTTTTACCTCCCACGGGCTGTTAAGTTTAGTTTTAAAATATAGAACCCTCTGATTGGCTTAAGCAAATCTGGTTGCTCTATGATTGGTTGAAAACAAAATCTAGTTGGCCAAGCCGCCCCGCCCCGCAAGAATACAGCTCTGTGATTGGTTGAAATATTGAGCTGCGCGCTCCACTAGCACTGATCTGGAAGTGAAGTTGTAAATTTTTGATTGGTGCGGCTGTATGAAACTTAGATTTTTCTGTCTTTTGTTGTTATTTATTTCCTCGCAAATGTGATGAAAAACATTGTTTATAACACGGGCGTAAGAATATTGCAAACTCGAGTCATCAAAAGCATAGATTCTCGTTAGCAATCGCAAAAGATCACTACTTAATACTGACATGCTATCTGAACTATATTCTAATACGGGTTGTAATGTAAATTGGTATAACTTTACGGAACCCTCACCACGCGAGTTGAACTCGCACTTGTCTGGTTTTTTTCGCTTCGGCTGAATTCGACTCTCGCGCACCTTCGGATTGTAGAAATTTTCGTCATTGGCGAATATAATACAGTACGATTAAAATCAGTTAACGATTCGGCCAATCCCTCATCTCTCACATAGAGTTATCAATTTACAGATATGACTTTTAATATATTACTCGTTGTCTTTATTAATACAATACAAGAACAATTATGAGCAACAAAATCTCCTTTGTAGTTCAAAACTAACACAACCTTTATATTGAAATAAGAAAAATAATTGACTGTTTTGACAGTCTGCCTTGTGTCATCGAGAAAAGCCGAATCGTTAGCTGATTTTAATCGTATTGTACAAGGTTGAACGTTGACTGTAAGACAATAAGGTTCTCTGGAATAGACTGAGTGTTTAAATCACTGACCTAAGTTTTCATATGCCTGACCTGGCTGAATATATTATGGGACGAAATATGTATTTTTAGGAATAAAATACACACGGATCAAAATTAACAATTATAATCGCTTTTTCTACAAATATTAAATGAATTTACATCAAATCAACGATTCTACAATAATATCAACGTTCAAACAATCCAAGTCCTACCAGCAAACATGACAAAGTGAAATCTAGGCTATTCCCGCGTTAAATGACAGCTAATGTCAACCGGTCTGTTTAAGGCGTTGTTAAAAACGTAGGCGATGCTGAAGCTTAGATCCAACAGTATAGATATTTAAGATGTTATGTAACCATGTATTGATTATGAATAAACCATTAATGAATTTCGCTACAGCTACTCGTGGATCCGCAGCCGGAACACCGTGGACGAGTGGACCAGCGGAGTGCACACCCTGCTCGGCCAGGCGCTCGCTCAGGTCGCGGGGGTGAGTGCGGAATGTAACCTTCGAGTGATGCTATAGTACCTGCGTTTGAAACTGCAACAGAGAATCAAACGGACGTAACCAAAAAGTGACGTTGTTGTCCCACAGTGAGGTGCTTTTTAGGGTTCCGTACCTCAAAATCACTCACTCGTGCGTCTGTCACAGCCGATTTGCTCCGAAACTACTGGACCGATTGAGTTGAAATTTGGCATACATATGTAAATTGGTGACCCAAAGATGGACACGTAAAGTAAATTAATAAATTCTGAACAAGAGGGCCACTTTTGGGGGGGTAAACTGGAAAATTAAACAAAAAATGTTTCGCAAACTGTATTGTGTGACATGTCAAATGAAAGGGGTTGTTGTAAGCATCTCAGTTTTTTTTATTTTATAATTTTAGCAAAAACAGATTTGAAGTAATTTGGGAAAAAAGACGAAAATTGAGTCATTGACGTCAATTTTTTATCTCCATAACTACAAGGCTTAAAATTCTGAAAAAATATGGAAAATAGTTCCTTACCTAAAGATTACAGGAAAACCTATAAGAAGTTTGAGTATTCAAAGTAACGGGAAAATTCTCAATATTTTACGGAACCCTCACCACGCGAGTTAAACTCGCACTTGTCCCGGTTTTCTTTTTTCTCGTGTAGCGGCTATGATTCCCGGTTCAACCATGTAATTGTTAGCGTATGCATTTCAGGTACCAAATGGCAACCACGGCCTTTTCCACCGCTTCGGCATCGAGGCCGTGACCCTCGAGGGTCGCGACGCCTCCGACCCGGCCGGGACCCCTCCTAAAGTGCACGCCCTTACTTCTGCCAACTTCTACCGCCTCGGTGTCGCGCTGGAGAGCATACTGAGATCGCTCAATAATCTGCTTGAGAGGTTCCATCAGAGCTACTTCTTCTATATGATGGCAGCGACGAACCGATTTGTGTCCATCGGTAAGTGTCCACGCAAGCTTCTATCAACTTCTGGTGGATTGGTAACGCGTTTGGCGTACTGAGATCGTTGAATAATCGAGCAGATGCTTGAGAGGTTCCATCAGAGCTACTTCTTCTATATGATGGCAGCGACGAACCGATTTGTGTCCATCGGTAAGTGTCCACGCAAGCTTCTATCAACTTCTGGTGGATTGGTAACGTGTTTGGCGTACTGAGGGCCTACCGCGAAACGAAATTCGTTTTCGTTCGTGTATCTCCGTCTCTGTCGCTCGAACTAGCAAGTGCGACAGAGACAGAGATACACAAACGAAGTTGGTTTTTGTTTCGCGGTAGCCCCTCTGAGGTCGTTGAATAATTAAGCAGATGCTTGAGCGGTTCCATCAGAGCTACTTCTTCTATATGACGGCAGCGACGAACCGATTTGTGCCCTAATCCGACTCGCACTTGGCCGGTTTTTTAGTATTTGTTGTTATAGCGGCAACAGAACTACATAATCTGTGAAAATTTCAACTCTCTAGCTATCACGGTTCTTGAGAAACAGCCTGGTGACAGACAGACGGACGGACAGACGGACGGACGGATAGCGAAGTCTTAGTAATAGGGTCCCGTTTTTACCCGTTGGGTACGGAACCCTAAAAAAGGCACGGCATCCTTTTCTCGAAGCCATTCGGGCCATTTTCGACCCCCCTATAACTTCGTGGTAAAACTGGAAGCCATTTCCAGTGAACAAGAGGGCATCCACTAGATTCAAACCAGTAGTTGATGAGATGTTGCTCCATTTTGTCACAGACTGACTCTCTGACTCACCGATCATCAAAATTCTAAGGTACTTCTAGTAGACCTACAAACTTGAAATTTTGAATGCGGTTAGTGTTAGGTGTACAATGCACTAGAAAACTATACAAACATTATTTACGGTTGGTAAAATAACGCACGTAGAACCGATGGCCATTGGGGCGGTGCGGTTCTCGAGTGGCGACCACGTACCGGCGCGGCGCGGCGTGGGTAGGCCCCCACAAGGTGGACTGATGACCTGGTAAAGGTCGCGGGCGTCCGCTGGATGCGGGTGGCGCAGGACCGGTCATTGTGGCACTCTTTGGGGGAGGCCTATGTCCAGCAGTCGACGTCTTTCGGATGATATGATGAAAATAACATAACTTACTCTTTCCAGCTGCGTTTATAAGCATGCAAATAAAGATGAATAGAAATTCCTGACTTGGCTCTTGTGAGGTATTCACAAGTTTTTACGGTGGAACAGTTTCGAGACTTGGCATGTTTTTTATGGGATTTATTTATTTTGTCTCCAGGCCAATACATGCCTTCCCTCTGTCTCCTATGCGTCGCCATGCTAGTCCGTGCTCTGTCCCTCTGGGTATCTACACAACAGGACAACGAAGAGGACAAACCGGCAAGCAAACCCAAACGCAAAACATCCGTCAATGTACCAGGAGACGAGGAAACTTCAGAGGTGAATGAAACACACGGAACGACCGTTCGGAATAGGAAACAAAATACTAAAGAAAATGAAGAGAGCGAAGAATCGAAAGAGCTTAAAGAAAAGTCTAAGGCAGAGTTAGGAAAAGATAAAGGTCGCAAGAAAAATGCGGGACAAGGACAAAAGAAAACGAAAGACCGAGAGGAATCTTATATGAGCATTGTGAATATTGGGGCTAATTATTTGTTGGTACATTTGCTGGGATATGCTGCTATGAATTCACCTATACTTCTAAGTCAGATTGGTAAGTTTACTAGTTATTTATTACAAATGAACATACTTGAATTTATATTCCATACTAATATTCCATCGAAGGGAAAATTAATAAAAAAAAATTTTTTTTTGGATTATAGGCAAAAATTGTATTTTATACAATTGTTACACAATGAAGGCTCTTAAAGTCGAGTACCGAGGTACGAGAATTTAAGAGCTAATTGTGTAACTATTGTATACAATACTTTTTATACGAGTCAACAGAAATAATTAAACAAATTTGGTATCTAATGAAAATCTAAGCCCCGCTGAAACGAAGTGCAAGTATATATATATATATATATTTTTTATTATTTTTGTCCGTCGATGGCATTGGGTCTAGATTCATTCTATTTCATATGTGCACTTTTAGGAGGCACACTGTAGAATGGACCTTGAGGTAGGACATTGGCTACATTTCATCAACCGTCATCACTACTCGACGAGAGGGTTCTATAGAAACACGACGGGTTTATCTTGGGTTGTGTAGTTTATCAGTTCCTATGGTGCCATAATAATGCGTTGCCAGCGAAGTTTGCCAAACATCAGCTCAATATAATTTACTTTAAAAACAACACAGTTTTAACCAACTCCAAATCGCTTCAAGTGTGCCTATGACAAACTTGATGACTTCCATCGATTTCTCCAGGATCCCATCATAAAATTCTGACCTGATGACCATGGGACCATCTGGAACGGATACCTTTTCAAAAAAACAAAAAACTTCGTAATCTGGGAACATAGTACATCAAATAAGTTTGCCAAAAATTTAATTTTTGGGACAAGCTTTTATTGCTGACTGCCCTTTTCTGTGTATCGTCATCAACTACTCATTGAGTCGATTCTTACGAGCCCGAACTCAATCGGTTCAAAAAAAGATATCTGATTCAAAATTGAGTTTCAAGATTCCACCCAAACATAGTTACCTACATTGCATTAATAGAAAGTTTGTAAAAAAAAACGACGAACCTTCTCCCTTTTTAAGTCGATTAAAAATAACGGCAAGTGGCTGAACAATCAGCAAATTGGAAGACAACTTACATACGAACAGGAATTAAAAGTTTGTTAAAATAATGACATCAATGAAACATTTCCAGGAGCCGCCTACGGGCACCCTTCAGAAGTCTCAGTCTACTACGGCCTCATCGCCATATCAGTTCTCCTGACCTTAATCTCACCGTTTCTACCGCGTCTGCTTCGCACGGGCCGCATGACCCACGAGGAGCTCTCCCTAGTCAATATCCTACTGTTGGTGGAGCTGGCGACCGTGTGTCTGTCTGTGGGCATGCACAACTACCCGCTGGGGCTGGCCATCGCTGTCTTGTACACTCCTGTCGCCCTGGTAGTCGGAGTGGTGACTCGAGGCGGCGGGAAGAAGAGGTGAGTCTTGGTAGTTCAGTAGGCGACCGTGTGTCTGTCTGGGCATGCACAACTACCCGCTGGGGCTGGCCATCGCTGTCTTGTACACTCCTGTCGCCCTGGTAGTCGGAGTGGTGACTCGAGGCGGCGGGAAGAAGAGGTGAGTCTTGGTAGTTCAGTAGGCGACCGTGTGTCTGTCTGGGCATGCACAACTACCCGCTGGGGCTGGCCATCGCTGTCTTGTACACTCCTGTCGCCCTGGTAGTCGGAGTGGTGACTCGAGGCGGCGGGAAGAAGAGGTGAGTCTTGGTAGTTCAGTAGGCGACCGTGTGTCTGTCTGGGCATGCACAACTACCCGCTGGGGCTGGCCATCGCTGTCTTGTACACTCCTGTCGCCCTGGTAGTCGGAGTGGTGACTCGAGGCGGCGGGAAGAAGAGGTGAGTCTTGGTAGTTCAGTAGGCGACCGTGTGTCTGTCTGGGCATGCACAACTACCCGCTGGGGCTGGCCATCGCTGTCTTGTACACTCCTGTCGCCCTGGTAGTCGGAGTGGTGACTCGAGGCGGCGGGAAGAAGAGGTGAGTCTTGGTAGTTCAGTAGGCGACCGTGTGTCTGTCTGGGCATGCACAACTACCCGCTGGGGCTGGCCATCGCTGTCTTGTACACTCCTGTCGCCCTGGTAGTCGGAGTGGTGACTCGAGGCGGCGGGAAGAAGAGGTG
This sequence comes from Epinotia nisella, assembly GCA_932294315.1. Classification (NCBI taxonomy): domain Eukaryota; kingdom Metazoa; phylum Arthropoda; class Insecta; order Lepidoptera; family Tortricidae; genus Epinotia; species Epinotia nisella. The sequence continues at coordinate 2,094,661 of OW028693.1, forward strand.
AGTCTTGGTAGTTCAGTAGGCGACCGTGTGTCTGTCTGGGCATGCACAACTACCCGCTGGGGCTGGCCATCGCTGTCTTGTACACTCCTGTCGCCCTGGTAGTCGGAGTGGTGACTCGAGGCGGCGGGAAGAAGAGGTGAGTCTTGGTAGTTCAGTAGGCGACCGTGTGTCTGTCTGGGCATGCACAACTACCCGCTGGGGCTGGCCATCGCTGTCTTGTACACTCCTGTCGCCCTGGTAGTCGGAGTGGTGACTCGAGGCGGCGGGAAGAAGAGGTGAGTCTTGGTAGTTCAGTAGGCGACCGTGTGTCTGTCTGGGCATGCACAACTACCCGCTGGGGCTGGCCATCGCTGTCTTGTACACTCCTGTCGCCCTGGTAGTCGGAGTGGTGACTCGAGGCGGCGGGAAGAAGAGGTGAGTCTTGGTAGTTCAGTAGGCGACCGTGTGTCTGTCTGGGCATGCACAACTACCCGCTGGGGCTGGCCATCGCTGTCTTGTACACTCCTGTCGCCCTGGTAGTCGGAGTGGTGACTCGAGGCGGCGGGAAGAAGAGGTGAGTCTTGGTAGTTCAGTAGGCGACCGTGTGTCTGTCTGGGCATGCACAACTACCCGCTGGGGCTGGCCATCGCTGTCTTGTACACTCCTGTCGCCCTGGTAGTCGGAGTGGTGACTCGAGGCGGCGGGAAGAAGAGGTGAGTCTTGGTAGTTCAGTAGGCGACCGTGTGTCTGTCTGGGCATGCACAACTACCCGCTGGGGCTGGCCATCGCTGTCTTGTACACTCCTGTCGCCCTGGTAGTCGGAGTGGTGACTCGAGGCGGCGGGAAGAAGAGGTGAGTCTTGGTAGTTCAGTAGGCGACCGTGTGTCTGTCTGGGCATGCACAACTACCCGCTGGGGCTGGCCATCGCTGTCTTGTACACTCCTGTCGCCCTGGTAGTCGGAGTGGTGACTCGAGGCGGCGGGAAGAAGAGGTGAGTCTTGGTAGTTCAGTAGGCGACCGTGTGTCTGTCTGGGCATGCACAACTACCCGCTGGGGCTGGCCATCGCTGTCTTGTACACTCCTGTCGCCCTGGTAGTCGGAGTGGTGACTCGAGGCGGCGGGAAGAAGAGGTGAGTCTTGGTAGTTCAGTAGGCGACCGTGTGTCTGTCTGGGCATGCACAACTACCCGCTGGGGCTGGCCATCGCTGTCTTGTACACTCCTGTCGCCCTGGTAGTCGGAGTGGTGACTCGAGGCGGCGGGAAGAAGAGGTGAGTCTTGGTAGTTCAGTAGGCGACCGTGTGTCTGTCTGGGCATGCACAACTACCCGCTGGGGCTGGCCATCGCTGTCTTGTACACTCCTGTCGCCCTGGTAGTCGGAGTGGTGACTCGAGGCGGCGGGAAGAAGAGGTGAGTCTTGGTAGTTCAGTAGGCGACCGTGTGTCTGTCTGGGCATGCACAACTACCCGCTGGGGCTGGCCATCGCTGTCTTGTACACTCCTGTCGCCCTGGTAGTCGGAGTGGTGACTCGAGGCGGCGGGAAGAAGAGGTGAGTCTTGGTAGTTCAGTAGGCGACCGTGTGTCTGTCTGGGCATGCACAACTACCCGCTGGGGCTGGCCATCGCTGTCTTGTACACTCCTGTCGCCCTGGTAGTCGGAGTGGTGACTCGAGGCGGCGGGAAGAAGAGGTGAGTCTTGGTAGTTCAGTAGGCGACCGTGTGTCTGTCTGGGCATGCACAACTACCCGCTGGGGCTGGCCATCGCTGTCTTGTACACTCCTGTCGCCCTGGTAGTCGGAGTGGTGACTCGAGGCGGCGGGAAGAAGAGGTGAGTCTTGGTAGTTCAGTAGGCGACCGTGTGTCTGTCTGGGCATGCACAACTACCCGCTGGGGCTGGCCATCGCTGTCTTGTACACTCCTGTCGCCCTGGTAGTCGGAGTGGTGACTCGAGGCGGCGGGAAGAAGAGGTGAGTCTTGGTAGTTCAGTAGGCGACCGTGTGTCTGTCTGGGCATGCACAACTACCCGCTGGGGCTGGCCATCGCTGTCTTGTACACTCCTGTCGCCCTGGTAGTCGGAGTGGTGACTCGAGGCGGCGGGAAGAAGAGGTGAGTCTTGGTAGTTCAGTAGGCGACCGTGTGTCTGTCTGTGGGCATGCACAACTACCCGCTGGGGCTGGCCATCGCTGTCTTGTACACTCCTGTCGCCCTGGTAGTCGGAGTGGTGACTCGAGGCGGCGGGAAGAAGAGGTGAGTCTTGGTAGTTCAGTAGGCGACCGTGTGTCTGTCTGGGCATGCACAACTACCCGCTGGGGCTGGCCATCGCTGTCTTGTACACTCCTGTCGCCCTGGTAGTCGGAGTGGTGACTCGAGGCGGCGGGAAGAAGAGGTGAGTCTTGGTAGTTCAGTAGGCGACCGTGTGTCTGTCTGGGCATGCACAACTACCCGCTGGGGCTGGCCATCGCTGTCTTGTACACTCCTGTCGCCCTGGTAGTCGGAGTGGTGACTCGAGGCGGCGGGAAGAAGAGGTGAGTCTTGGTAGTTCAGTAGGCGACCGTGTGTCTGTCTGTGGGCATGCACAACTACCCGCTGGGGCTGGCCATCGCTGTCTTGTACACTCCTGTCGCCCTGGTAGTCGGAGTGGTGACTCGAGGCGGCGGGAAGAAGAGGTGAGTCTTGGTAGTTCAGTAGGCGACCGTGTGTCTGTCTGGGCATGCACAACTACCCGCTGGGGCTGGCCATCGCTGTCTTGTACACTCCTGTCGCCCTGGTAGTCGGAGTGGTGACTCGAGGCGGCGGGAAGAAGAGGTGAGTCTTGGTAGTTCAGTAGGCGACCGTGTGTCTGTCTGTGGCATGCACAACTACCCGCTGGGGCTGGCCATCGCTGTCTTGTACACTCCTGTCGCCCTGGTAGTCGGAGTGGTGACTCGAGGCGGCGGGAAGAAGAGGTGAGTCTTGGTAGTTCAGTAGGCGACCGTGTGTCTGTCTGGGCATGCACAACTACCCGCTGGGGCTGGCCATCGCTGTCTTGTACACTCCTGTCGCCCTGGTAGTCGGAGTGGTGACTCGAGGCGGCGGGAAGAAGAGGTGAGTCTTGGTAGTTCAGTAGGCGACCGTGTGTCTGTCTGGGCATGCACAACTACCCGCTGGGGCTGGCCATCGCTGTCTTGTACACTCCTGTCGCCCTGGTAGTCGGAGTGGTGACTCGAGGCGGCGGGAAGAAGAGGTGAGTCTTGGTAGTTCAGTAGGCGACCGTGTGTCTGTCTGGGCATGCACAACTACCCGCTGGGGCTGGCCATCGCTGTCTTGTACACTCCTGTCGCCCTGGTAGTCGGAGTGGTGACTCGAGGCGGCGGGAAGAAGAGGTGAGTCTTGGTAGTTCAGTAGGCGACCGTGTGTCTGTCTGGGCATGCACAACTACCCGCTGGGGCTGGCCATCGCTGTCTTGTACACTCCTGTCGCCCTGGTAGTCGGAGTGGTGACTCGAGGCGGCGGGAAGAAGAGGTGAGTCTTGGTAGTTCAGTAGGCGACCGTGTGTCTGTCTGGGCATGCACAACTACCCGCTGGGGCTGGCCATCGCTGTCTTGTACACTCCTGTCGCCCTGGTAGTCGGAGTGGTGACTCGAGGCGGCGGGAAGAAGAGGTGAGTCTTGGTAGTTCAGTAGGCGACCGTGTGTCTGTCTGGGCATGCACAACTACCCGCTGGGGCTGGCCATCGCTGTCTTGTACACTCCTGTCGCCCTGGTAGTCGGAGTGGTGACTCGAGGCGGCGGGAAGAAGAGGTGAGTCTTGGTAGTTCAGTAGGCGACCGTGTGTCTGTCTGGGCATGCACAACTACCCGCTGGGGCTGGCCATCGCTGTCTTGTACACTCCTGTCGCCCTGGTAGTCGGAGTGGTGACTCGAGGCGGCGGGAAGAAGAGGTGAGTCTTGGTAGTTCAGTAGGCGACCGTGTGTCTGTCTGGGCATGCACAACTACCCGCTGGGGCTGGCCATCGCTGTCTTGTACACTCCTGTCGCCCTGGTAGTCGGAGTGGTGACTCGAGGCGGCGGGAAGAAGAGGTGAGTCTTGGTAGTTCAGTAGGCGACCGTGTGTCTGTCTGTGGGCATGCACAACTACCCGCTGGGGCTGGCCATCGCTGTCTTGTACACTCCTGTCGCCCTGGTAGTCGGAGTGGTGACTCGAGGCGGCGGGAAGAAGAGGTGAGTCTTGGTAGTTCAGTAGGCGACCGTGTGTCTGTCTGGGCATGCACAACTACCCGCTGGGGCTGGCCATCGCTGTCTTGTACACTCCTGTCGCCCTGGTAGTCGGAGTGGTGACTCGAGGCGGCGGGAAGAAGAGGTGAGTCTTGGTAGTTCAGTAGGCGACCGTGTGTCTGTCTGGGCATGCACAACTACCCGCTGGGGCTGGCCATCGCTGTCTTGTACACTCCTGTCGCCCTGGTAGTCGGAGTGGTGACTCGAGGCGGCGGGAAGAAGAGGTGAGTCTTGGTAGTTCAGTAGGCGACCGTGTGTCTGTCTGTGGGCATGCACAACTACCCGCTGGGGCTGGCCATCGCTGTCTTGTACACTCCTGTCGCCCTGGTAGTCGGAGTGGTGACTCGAGGCGGCGGGAAGAAGAGGTGAGTCTTGGTAGTTCAGTAGGCGACCGTGTGTCTGTCTGGGCATGCACAACTACCCGCTGGGGCTGGCCATCGCTGTCTTGTACACTCCTGTCGCCCTGGTAGTCGGAGTGGTGACTCGAGGCGGCGGGAAGAAGAGGTGAGTCTTGGTAGTTCAGTAGGCGACCGTGTGTCTGTCTGGGCATGCACAACTACCCGCTGGGGCTGGCCATCGCTGTCTTGTACACTCCTGTCGCCCTGGTAGTCGGAGTGGTGACTCGAGGCGGCGGGAAGAAGAGGTGAGTCTTGGTAGTTCAGTAGGCGACCGTGTGTCTCTCTGGGCATGCACAACTACCCGCTGGGGCTGGCCATCGCTGTCTTGTACACTCCTGTCGCCCTGGTAGTCGGAGTGGTGACTCGAGGCGGCGGGAAGAAGAGGTGAGTCTTGGTAGTTCTGTAGGCGACCGTGTGTCTGTCTGTGGGCATGCACAACTACCCGCTGGGGCTGGCCATCGCTGTCTTGTACACTCCTGTCGCCCTGGTAGTCGGAGTGGTGACTCGAGGCGGCGGGAAGAAGAGGTGAGTCTTGGTAGTTCAGTAGGCGACCGTGTGTCTGTCTGGGCATGCACAACTACCCGCTGGGGCTGGCCATCGCTGTCTTGTACACTCCTGTCGCCCTGGTAGTCGGAGTGGTGACTCGAGGCGGCGGGAAGAAGAGGTGAGTCTTGGTAGTTCAGTAGGCGACCGTGTGTCTGTCTGGGAATGCACAACTACCCGCTGGGGCTGGCCATCGCTGTCTTGTACACTCCTGTCGCCCTGGTAGTCGGAGTGGTGACTCGAGGCGGCGGGAAGAAGAGGTGAGTCTTGGTAGTTCAGTAGGCGACCGTGTGTCTGTCTGGGCATGCACAACTACCCGCTGGGGCTGGCCATCGCTGTCTTGTACACTCCTGTCGCCCTGGTAGTCGGAGTGGTGACTCGAGGCGGCGGGAAGAAGAGGTGAGTCTTGGTAGTTCAGTAGGCGACCGTGTGTCTGTCTGGGCATGCACAACTACCCGCTGGGGCTGGCCATCGCTGTCTTGTACACTCCTGTCGCCCTGGTAGTCGGAGTGGTGACTCGAGGCGGCGGGAAGAAGAGGTGAGTCTTGGTAGTTCAGTAGGCGACCGTGTGTCTGTCTGGGCATGCACAACTACCCGCTGGGGCTGGCCATCGCTGTCTTGTACACTCCTGTCGCCCTGGTAGTCGGAGTGGTGACTCGAGGCGGCGGGAAGAAGAGGTGAGTCTTGGTAGTTCAGTAGGCGACCGTGTGTCTGTCTGGGCATGCACAACTACCCGCTGGGGCTGGCCATCGCTGTCTTGTACACTCCTGTCGCCCTGGTAGTCGGAGTGGTGACTCGAGGCGGCGGGAAGAAGAGGTGAGTCTTGGTAGTTCAGTAGGCGACCGTGTGTCTGTCTGGGCATGCACAACTACCCGCTGGGGCTGGCCATCGCTGTCTTGTACACTCCTGTCGCCCTGGTAGTCGGAGTGGTGACTCGAGGCGGCGGGAAGAAGAGGTGAGTCTTGGTAGTTCAGTAGGCGACCGTGTGTCTGTCTGGGCATGCACAACTACCCGCTGGGGCTGGCCATCGCTGTCTTGTACACTCCTGTCGCCCTGGTAGTCGGAGTGGTGACTCGAGGCGGCGGGAAGAAGAGGTGAGTCTTGGTAGTTCAGTAGGCGACCGTGTGTCTGTCTGGGCATGCACAACTACCCGCTGGGGCTGGCCATCGCTGTCTTGTACACTCCTGTCGCCCTGGTAGTCGGAGTGGTGACTCGAGGCGGCGGGAAGAAGAGGTGAGTCTTGGTAGTTCAGTAGGCGACCGTGTGTCTGTCTGGGCATGCACAACTACCCGCTGGGGCTGGCCATCGCTGTCTTGTACACTCCTGTCGCCCTGGTAGTCGGAGTGGTGACTCGAGGCGGCGGGAAGAAGAGATGAGTCTTGGTAGTTCAGTAGGCGACCGTGTGTCTGTCTGTGGGCATGCACAACTACCCGCTGGGGCTGGCCATCGCTGTCTTGTACACTCCTGTCGCCCTGGTAGTCGGAGTGGTGACTCGAGGCGGCGGGAAGAAGAGGTGAGTCTTGGTAGTTCAGTAGGCGACCGTGTGTCTGTCTGGGCATGCACAACTACCCGCTGGGGCTGGCCATCGCTGTCTTGTACACTCCTGTCGCCCTGGTAGTCGGAGTGGTGACTCGAGGCGGCGGGAAGAAGAGGTGAGTCTTGGTAGTTCAGTAGGCGACCGTGTGTCTGTCTGTGGGCATGCACAACTACCCGCTGGGGCTACAGACACAAATATTGATATAATTTCATAAAATCATTGATCTACATTCGGAAACCTTGGAGGAAACAATCGAGAACGTTAACGATGACCACTCATATTTCCTCTTAAGGGAAGCCACACTGCTCTGTCAAATCTTTATGAATCCTTTTCTCTATTTTCAGTGCCATCGCTTTGCTTCTAAAGCGCATCTTCTGCCTGCTCCTGCACCCGCTCTCCGCTGTGACATTGTCTATGATACTGTACAGCAGGACTCTGTTCCCGGAAGAGAGCTGGCTCGGCGCGGCAGGACGGGGCCGCGACGCGGCTATGCAAGCCACTATGTTCTCTGTTGCTGATTCCCTGGTACGTTGACTCTAGATTTTGGGTTCACATCCTACTTGGGTTTACTCTCTGAAGGGCGTTTTTTGTCTCCTCCTGCTAAAGCTGATTCCCTGGTACGTTGACTCGGAGCATTAGAAGACCGACAAAGTTTCTGAAGTCGCATGCTCCTGTTTTCTGTGAAACTGTAGGACTCTGTTCCCGGAAGAGAGCTGGCTCGGTGCGGCCGGACGGCGTCATGCAAGCCACCATGCTCTCTGTTGCTGATTCCCTGGTATGTTGACTCTAATTTTTGGGTTCATATCCTGACATGTAATACACAAATAATACCCTGTCCATGATACATTGAACCAAATAATACCCTGTCCATGATATCTGACTGGTTTGCTGCCAATAACTTATTTAGTGTTGAATCCGAAAAAAACGAAATGTATAAAATTCACACTAGCGAACTCAAATGTAAACTTAGCCTCAAATATTAAACTTAATGGTGAAACCATAGAATTTGTAAAGTCAACTGTATTCTTAGGTATTACGTTAGACTCTAAACTGCAGTGGGGTTCCCACATAACTGCGATAGGAAGTAGGTTGAGCTCCGCTGCTTTTGCAGTCAGGAGAATAAGGCAGCTTACCAACGTAGCAACGGCACTTATGGTCTTATTTTATGGGGATCAGCGGCAGATATTGAGACTGTATTTATTTTACAAAAAACCGGCCAAGTGCGTGTCGGACCACGCACAACGTAGGGTTCCGTGCCTATTAAAAAGGTCGTATCGTCACAGAAATCTTACGGCACTTACGTCCTTTTCTTTAAGAAAGGCAGTCTTTCAGCAATATCTCGAAAACCTTTGAACGGACCTTGTTCAAAATAATTTTCGGTGAAAGAATTTAATATGCCCTATATCCATGATTTTTTTTCATATTTTTTTAAATACACCGTTAAAAATTACAGGGGCAACAATCAGCAGAACAGAATTTTTGTGGCTTTCGGGGCGATTTACTCTGACTATATTCACTTAATCAAAAAAATTGCCGAGAAACCTTATATTTATTTTGAAAGGCCTATTGATTCATGTGCCACACGTGGGCTCACGATTAAAAAAAAAATTTGACTTTTAGTTTTATGTATGGAGTGCACCCCAAAACAATTTTTTTAGTAATTTTAATTACAAAACTATGTAGCGGCTAACAAAATACACCTATCCTCAAAATTTTATTCAAATACACCTTATAGTTTTCGAGTAAAATGCCTGTGACATACGGACAGACGGACATGACGAAACTATAAGGGTTCCGTTTTTGCCATTTTGGCTACGGAACCCTAAAAATGCTGAGAAACCTTTATTTTTGAAGGCCTATCTATAGATTGCCACACGTAGGCTCACAATGAAAAATTTTTTTTGACTTTCAGTTGTATGTATGGAGTGCACCCCTAATTATTTTTTTGTAATTTAATTACAAAACTATGTAGCAGCTAACAAAATACACCTATCCTCAAATTTTTATTCAAATACACCTTATAGTTTTCGAGTAAAATGCCTGTGACATACGGACAGACGGACATGACGAAACTATAAGGGTTCCGTTTTAGCAATTTATTGCTGTTAGAGCAATTTAAAACCTGGGGTTGCGTGCATCATTAAGAGAATTCTTCAAGGTAACAGATATTCTAACACTGCCGAATTTGAAATAATAATATAGAAATAATTTGGTCTGGCTGTCAGAAGGTTAATGGCAACACAGTAGTAGATTTGATGGAATTTAATTATGGTGCCGGGTATAACTCGTGACAAGACCTGCCTTGGTGTTATCCATAATTATGTTTTTTTTTCAGATATACGGCAACTGGTTATTCAACGTAGCATCAGCGACCATCTTTCCCATCTGGATAATATTCTGGCAGATAATATGCAACAAAGTTGATGCTCTGGCGTAGGTGACAGTGTTAGAATGTCCTCAGAGCCGAACACAGGTCCACGAGAACATATCCATCATTTGTCTTTTGAATTGTGATCGTGGGTTGTTTACGAGTGCCTTTTAAGTTTTACTGTTCCCTAACCTACCGACAGCGCCATACTTTTAACCGACTTCACCGAAGGTGGTTCTCAATTTGTCGAATTCTTTTATTTTTATGAATGTTCGCAGATTACTCGAAGTCACCTACTTACCTGGACCGATTTTGGAAAATTATTTTTTTGTTTGTAAGGATAGTCTTCCCAGGTGGTCCCATGGGCATCATGTCAGGATCTGATGATGTGATCCTGGAGAAATCGAGGGAACTCTTCAAATAAGGCGAAGTACTGAATTGAAGCAGGTTAAATCTTTGTTTTTAAAGTAAATTAAAACAATTCAATGAAAGAAATGAAAAGCGCAATTATTAAAAGCACCACAGAGTATCCAAGTCTTTGGCAACATCACATGACTGTTACATTGTACAAGAATGAGACATGACAAGTTGCATGTGTCAAGTGTACAAGGTTGCAAATAAATAAATTGAATTGAATTGAATTACATGATACCTAGTAATTATTTGAAAGGCACTCTGCACTTATTTTTAATAGTATTTACATTATAATGCATTGGGTGTCCCAGTATGCCCTGATTCATGAACAAAACAGTAATCCCAAAGACTTGACAAATAAATAAATAAGTTTTTTTTAAGTCTGTTGTTTTATTGACCTTTCAGACTTTAATGAATGACCTAAAACAACATTGACTTTCTTGCAGACAAATATTCATATTATAAGGATCCAAAATAAGCCATATCACCACAAGATCGAGTGGTAATATGGCTTTTAGACCAGAGGCCCTACCGCGAAACGAAATTCGTTTTCGTTCGAGTATCTCCCTCTCTGTCGCTCGAACTTGCAAGTGCGACAGAGATGGAGATAATTCCGAACGAAACGAAGACGAAATTCGTTTTCGTTCGTGTATCTCCGTCTCTGTTGCACTTGCTAGTTCGAGCGACAAAGAGGGAGATATACGAACGAAAACGAATATCGTTTCGCGGTAGGCCCTCTGAGTTATACACTCTACTTTTCACTTTGACTGCGAGAAAATAGTAAAAATAAGTTACTGTCAAAAAATAATTTTTGGCACAAGCTTTTATTGAGAAGACTTATATACCATCATCAACTACTCATTGAGACGATTCTAACGAGCCGAAAGGCAACGGGGTTATGTCGGTTAAATACTGAATTCCCATGGCCATCTTCTGTCTCCATCATCAGATCAGCTCAATGGTACCATAATATTAAATTTCCATCCAAACTATACTACCTACCACACAAAATTAGCTCAATCAGATAACGGCAAGTGACTGAAAAATGGATTGGACATTTTGGCGGACAACTTACATACATATTTACATACGAACAGGTCAAGTTAATACAACACACAACTTGCACACACAGCTTGTAACCAAGATTATCCATCTACAATCAATAATCAATTCCAAGGCGAAGAAATTGTTCGATTTAGCGGCATCATTTTTTAATCAACAGGCTTTGACAGTTTTGAGTTTTGACACAGATACAAAATATTGACCACGAATACTTGTATGCCTCTGACCGTCTTCTACAGGCGCATCCAAACGGCCGAGCGCGGCGGACAGCGTACGGGGCATACGATAAAACGAGATAGACAGCAATCTATCCTGCTCAATCCCATAGCTTATGCCATGTATGCAGTCAACCACGCTTGAATGTATGGACGCGGCTATAGACGGAGCGCGGCGTGATTTTTTTTAATGATTGTGAATTCGGGAATAAGAAAGTTTCTGTCAAAAAAAAAAGAATTGGTACAAGTTTTTTTCTGACTTCAGGCACTAAAGTTTTCCATTAGTTCATTTACTACTCACGCAATTTCTTCAGGAACACAGTTATTTCTGCTTCAAACATTTTAAAAGTAACATACACTTTTTTTCATTTTTCGTCATTTCATTTTGAACTGAGGGACTACCGCACTTGCTAGTTCGAACGACAGACACGGAGATACACGAACGAAAACGAACTTCGTTCGTGTATCTCCGTCTTTGTCGAACTTGCTAGTTCGAGCGACAAAACCCCCTCCGAACTGAATCCGATCTATTTATATTTATAAATAATACCAATAATAGCGCCCCATAGCCTTCGATACTGTTCGATGGAAGTCTAGTTGGTCATGATTTTAAATCTAGTTGGCCATGGCGGTGCAATGGCCGTTATTCTAATGGTTCCCGAACACATCATTGAGGATTTATTATATGTGTGTAGATAAAGTAGTGTAAGCAACTGTATATAATAACTGTATCAAAACACTCGTGTGATCATGGTGTGATCCAATAGGGATGTACATTATGTACAGTCACATGAACTACTATGATAATCCAATTTTATGAACCTACTGCTGAGATCTATGTATTTTTAGTGAAGCTGCAGCGCTACCACGAACTTCGAAACTCGAAGTTCGTATATCTGCATCCCTGAACATCGAAGTTCGTGGTAATAGCTCTGAGGGCCTACCGCGAAACGAAATTCATTTTCGTTCGTGTATCTCCGTCTCTGTCGCACTTGCTAATTTGAGCGACAGAGACGGAGATACGCGAACGAAAACGAATTTCGTTTCGCGGTAGGCCCTCTGAGGGGCTACCGCGAAACGATGTTCGATTTCGTTCGTGTATCTCCCTCTCTGTCTCTCGAACATGCAAGTGCGACAGAGACGGAGATACACGAACGAAAACGAACATCGTTTCGCGGTATGCCCTCGTATGCCGACTGTCGTGTTCTACTACTCGACACTGGCCGTAGCATGGTTGGCCTTATCACGCGACAAGTGACAAGATAAGAGAGTCGTCTCGTTCTATCGAACGGTGTCAGCCAGTGACGCACGCTCTATCCTATCACCTATCGCGTGACAAGGCCCACCATGCTACGGGGCTACTAATAATATGGCAACACTATGTTCTATCTTCGTAGAGATTGGTAGCATTGGTTACACAGCAGTTTAGCCAATGCATGGACCAATAATACTCAGGACAAGCTATGGTAATAATAATACCACGTCCGAGCGAGATGGTAGCATACAAATCTCGATAAGTGTGACAGAAGGGGAAATATCATACTAAATACTCAATCATTTATTGCATTCCACAATGTTACTTTACAGGGTGTATAGGTAAACTTAAGTTTTTTCATCTCTCATACTCTGAAAGTAGGCTATGTTTATCTGAATAGCGGGTTGAAAGTGAGGCATGTCGCCCCTAGGGCTGAAAAGTAATAAAAAAAAACCGGTTCCGTCCGAAATATCATACAACACACCCGTCTTGCCCCACCTATTAATTTTGGAAAAAGTCTTAACAACGCATAGTGTAGTTTACTAGTTTATTGTACCTACAGCGCCATTTATCGGTGCATTTTGTTACTAACTTGCTTTGTGGGGTCCCCAAAAGTCTGACCAAGCTCACTCTAAAGACCTATTGTTTCTACAAGACCATTCAAGCCTGGAGAGCTATCCCAGGACTGAAACATTCCAAAGCGCTCATTAGAGCCTTTAGCAAAAAGGCGTCCACTAACGCCTTGGCACTAAGTAGGAACCGTCTACGCATGCTGGTAAGGGTGCTTACAGGGCATTGTCGCCTAAACAAGCAAATGCAAGTGTTGGGGCTGCGTGACACAAGGCAGTGCAGACTCTGCCTTGAAGCAGAGGAGACGCCTACACACATCCTAACCGATTGCCCTTGTCTTATGCGCAGCCGTAACTCCATTCTGGGCAAACACCTCATGTGCCCGGAGGAGATCAAGTTTCTTGAGTTCAACAAAATCCTGCAATTATTCGAGTTCGCAGGACTTGACCAAGAATTGTAGTAAGTGGCGATCACAATCGATCAGCAATGGTCGCAGTGATACAATAGCCACTACCAGAATAATAATAATAATACTAACTTGCGCAACCAAGGAAGTCGGTATATGCAGTAAGGGAAATCCCACCAAAAACATAAATGTAAAAAAGGAGAGCCAAGTTCAATACAATTACGCTTGGCTGTAGGCTTCGCCGCAAAAAGGATGGAGATCTAAATGAGTGCCAAGTTATGCAAAATCCAAATATGTATTTATAGGAACAAAATAACATTAAGAACAAGTATTAATCTCTATTTCTTTGCTTTATTGGATACCTATAACAGTTGCTGTTATTTAAAAATGTGAGATCTTAAAGTAGGTTAGACTTGACTTGGCCAGTTTTTACTACTAACCAACCAAGCTAACTACTAAATGGCCAAGTCAAATCTAACCTACTTTGTTGTATTGAACTTGGCTCTCCTTTTTAGGGTTCCGGACCAAAAGGTAAAAACGGAACCCTTATGGTGCGACTCCGTCCGTCTGTCTGTCTGTCACAAAGTCAAATATCTCAGAAACTACTAATGCTATCGATTTGAAATTTGGAATAGTTGTAAACAGAGCTAATCCTCGTGTATGGAACATAATTTTTTTTAATATTATATACTTTTAATTTGTATAAAAAAGGGTGGATAAGAGGGGGGGCAAAAATTCAAAATCTAGTTAGTAGGCCAAGTGGGGTATCATATGAAAGAGCTTGCATTGTACATTCTAAAACAGTTTTTCTTTTTTTTTCTACAATGGTTAAATTTTGATTTATAAAGAAAAATGTTGAAAAAAATACCACCCCCCCCCCCCCCCCCCCTTATCTCCGAAGTTAACCAAGCGAAAAATGTGAAAATAATATATATGATTAATATTAACGTGAATATTACCGGAAAAGTATAACGAGACCTCTATCTAGCGTAATTTTTTTTTATTCTTCAAAAATCATATGTTCATTTTGTTTGTAATTTAATACTTTTTCCTTCAAATTCGTATGAAAGTGTTCTGAAAGTACCTTCTAGCAAATAATAAAAGAATTATCGAAATTAATTCACTTGATAAAGAATTATCGATGAAAAACCAACATACAGGGAAATGTATTAACGTACCACCGTAGAACCCTATCACAATAAGGTGACATACCACTCGAGTTTAAGTGACGGCGGCCTGTCGATTGCGACAGGGTTCTACGGTGGTACATGAATACATTTCCCTTACTGTATATACCAAGTTCCTTGGTCGCGCAAGTTAGTAACAAAATGCACTGATAAATGGCGCTGTAGGTACCTACTCATGACTTAACTACACTATGCGTTGTTAAGATTTTTCCAAAATTAATGGGTGGGGCAAGACGGGTGTGTTGTATAATATTTCGTACGGAACCCTCGGTGCGCGAGTCAGACTCGCACTTGACCGGTTTTTTTATATTTATGTTTTTGGTGGGATATCATTACTTTTTGTAGAGAAAACTAGGCAGGTATTGAGATTTAATGTTTTTTCTTGCGTTTGCGTGTTGCTCGGGAGCGCTTTTATGTAGATTTACTTCTGTTCTGTGTATAATTATGTGGTGCCGCGCGCCGCCGACGACACGCCATTGGCCGGTTGTTTAGCGCGTTTTACAAGTTTTTTTGTATGTCCCCATTTGTATGGGGACACCACTTATTTTTTGACTTAACTTTATTTTTATATCTCTATTATTTAGCAAATATAATAATACATATATTGGGATAGTTTCAAATATCTGCTTGTCACGGTTCCAACGCTACAATTTAAAAAAAATTGTATGGGGACCCCCCCTATTTTTTAACTTTTTTTTTATTTTTAGATTTTTTTACGCCGGTTCTTCTCGAGGCAGAGGCCTCGAGAAGAACCATAAACTACCACCGATTCGGAAAGTAAACAGAGGTGGTAGTGGTAGTTTATTGACATTCATAGGTGCATGTAATATGCCTAAATTGAAGAATAAATCACTTTGACTTTGACTTTGAGATTTTTTCCTACGCTTACACACAATTACCGAGCTGGATTCCAAATTTCATCCTTCTAGGTCATCTGGAAGTAGGTTAGGTTAAGGTACTATATGTCAGTCAATACTAAAATTTACGACTTTTTGACCTTCATATCTTTATAACCGTTTGAGCTAGCTTCATGAAATTTGGGCTTCTAGATGTCCTTATGGATATAATTAAACAAACGTAGTTTTATGTGTTTAAGTTAAAGAGGTTTTGAGTTATAGAAGGGTCAAAAGTGGCACCAAGTGGTTCGTGTAATATTACACTCGGCGCTGGCTAGCCAGTTCCTTTGCTTGAACTTGGCTTGACACGCTGCCGCGTGTCTAGATGTATTCACGTACCACCGAAGCACCCTGTCGCAATTGACAGGCCGCCGTCACTCAAACTCGAGTGGTATGTCACCTTAATGCGGTAGGGTTCTACGGTGGCACGTTAATATTGCTAGAAGGTACTTTCAGAACACTTTCATACGAATTTGAAGGAAAAAGTATTAAATTACAAACAAAATTAACATATGATTTTTGAAGAATAAAAAAAAAATTACGCTAGATAGAGGTCTCGTTATACTTTTCCGGTAATATTCACGTTAATCCATATCCATACTAATATTATAAATGGGAAAGTGTATGTGTTTGTTTGTTTGTTTGTTTGTTTGTCCGTCTTTCACGGCAAAACGGGGCGACGAATTGACGTGATTTTTTAAGTGGAGATAGCTGAAGGGATGGAGAGTGACATAGGCTACTTTTTGTCTCTTTCTAACCCCCCACTTCCCTAAAATGGGGGGTGGAAGTTTGTATGGAGCATTCCGCAATTTTCAAGGTAGAAAGCTAAAAATTGGTATGCGGACTATTTGTGACTAACAAAAAAATCGTGCATCATTTTTTTTGGAAATCTGCACCCAACCCCTTAAAAGAGGGGGTGAAATTTTATATGGGGGTCCAGATATGTAGTCGATATGTAAAGTCGATATGTAGAGTCGATATGTACAGTCGATATGTAAAGTCGATATGTAGAGTCGATATGTAGAGTCGATATGTAGAGTCGATATGTATAGTCGATATGTAGAGTCCATATGTAGAGTCGATATGTAGAGTCGATATGTAGTCGATATGAAGTCGATATGTAGAGTCGATATGTAGAGTCGATATGTAGAGTCAAATTCAATATGTAGAGTCGATATGTAGAGTCGATATGTAGAGTCGATATGTAGAGTCGATATGTAGACGATATGTAGTCGATATGTAGAGTCGATATGTAGCGTCAATATGTAGAGTCGATATGTAGAGTCGATATGTAGTCGATATGTAGTCGATATGTAGAGTCGATATGTAGAGTCGATATGTAGAGTCGATATGTAGAGTCGATATGTAGAGTCGATATGTATAGTCGATATGTAGAGTCGATATGTAGAGTCAGTATCTAGAGTCGATATGTAGAGTCGATATGTAGAGTCGATATGTAGAGTCGGTATGTAGAGTTGGTATGTAGAGTCGATATGTAGAGTATATATGTAGAATCGATGATTATATACAAGAAGCCGCCGGTTCTTCTCGAGGCAGAGGTTTACTTTCCGAACCGGTGGTAGTTTATCGACATTCATAGGTGCATGTAATATGCCTAAATTGAAGAATAAATCACTTTCACTTTGACTTTGACTTTGAGAAGAAACTGACTGATTGGCATATCACCGCACAGCCCAAATCGTTGGATATAGATTCCAAAGTTGGCACATGGGTTCCTTATAAGTTCGGGTGCACTAAGATGATTTTTAAAAATTCACTCATTTGGTTTTTTTGGGACGTAAATTACGAAAATGGCATCGATTTTGAAATTTAACATTGTGAACATGAAAATTCTTGAAAGTATTTGTGCCAAATTGCAATTCAATTGGAACATACGGGTCAAACTGAGATGCAACTTTTTTGTAGGTAAACGGTTGAAATTACTTTTAGTACGCGGGCGAAGCCGCGGGCACAAGCTAGTATTAATCATATATATTATTTTAAAAAATTTCGCATGGTTGGGGGGGAGGAGAATGGCATTTTTTTCAACATTTTCCTTTATAAATCAAATTTTTACCATAGTAGAAAAAAACCGGCCAAGTGCGTGTCGGACCACGCAAAACGAAGGGTTCCATGCCTATTAAAAAGGTCGTATCGTCATAGAAATCTTACGGCACTTACGTCCTTTTCTTTGAGGCAGGCAGTTTTTCAGCAAGAAAACAATTTTCGGTGAATGAACTTAATAAGCGCATGAATTTTTTCATATTTTTAAAATACACCGTTCAAAAATTAGAGACGAGAGGTGTATTTTGTTAGCCGCTACAGTTTTGTAATTAAAATTACTAAAAAAAAATTTTTAGGGGTGTACTCCATACATAAAACTAAGTCAAAAAAAAAAATTCATCTTGAGCCCACGTGTGGCACGTGAATCGATAGGCCTTTCAAAATAAATATAAGGTTTTTCGGCAATTTTTTTGATTAAGTGAGGTAATATAAGTCAGAGATAATCGCCCCGAAAGTCACTAAAATTCTGTCCCCCCCCCCTCTAATTTTTGAACGGTGTATTTTAAAAATATGAAAAAATTAATGGACACAGCGCTTATTAAGTTCATTCACCGAAAATTGTTTTGAACAAGATCGGATGAAAGGTTTCCGAGATATTGCTGAAAAACTGCCTTCCTCAAAGAAAAGGACGTAAGTGCCGTAAGATTTCTATGACGATACGACCTCTTTAATAGGCACGGAACCCTTCGTTTTGCGTGGTCCGACACGCACTTGGCTGGTTTTTTATAGCTTACCCTCGTTTGCGCGCTACTTAACCGTGATAGTTTTCCTTTTAATTTCATTATATGTACTACTGCCACGATTTTTTTCACGTCCCCAGTAGTAGCCATTTAGCCGGCAGGGGGGAGGGGGGGGACACATGACTCGTACAAAAATTAGGGCTTTGAATCCCATTATCTCGCAAACGCATGAGACAAGTGCTTAATTTAGCTGCATAGAAGCCTTTCCGTCCCTCATTGTGGCATCACGTATAGCTTGTCGTGTGTATTATAGGTCCATGAGTCAATGTTTTCAATACGTTCAAATTTTACCGCTTTGGTTGATTATAGGAGTATTTCCGCTTCATCCTTTTAATTTAATAAACTTCAAAGTAGCCGTATTAATTTGTGTTTATTGAACATTATCATAATCAAATCAATACTCTTAATTTTACGTTCCTGAAAAATTAATATTTGTAATTACCAAACTTTAATTTGACCCTTCTCAGATTCACAAAGTTTAGGTACCTAGAATTGGCCTGTCAAACTTTAGTTGAAGTCAATGACCAAAGAAACTAAAGGACGTGAAGTATCAACAAAATGAGTGTGTCCAGTATGGGTGACAAACATGGCGGATGTAGTGCTGTCCCGCTATCGATAATACAGCGAACATGTTTATCGATAAAATAGACAGATCTCAGAACATAAAGGTTATAAGTACATTATTTTATATGAGCTAATTGAAAGTGTAGTTTTTTTTCAATTATGGATTGTATCAGGCATTACTTAGCGGAATTCCATGATTTATACGAGGAAAATAATTCTTTGCTATTCTGCTAAATATCATGGTTATTACGAATGTATTTATTACATGCAGTCAATAACAACAAGCAGTATTAGATTTTCCTCTTGAACTGCTCCATGCATAACCCTAAATGTGTACCTACTGTAAGATTCAATAACATCTTCTGTATAATTCAAATCTTGCGTGACTTTTGGGACAACGTATTTATTAAGTATTTTATTTTACAATCATGTCTCCTTTTAAACGGCGTGAAATGGAAGTGATATTCATATAAATAATAATAATAAATAAATATCGTGGGACATATCACAACAATTGATCTAGTCCCAAACTAGGCAAAGCCTGTACTATGGGTACTAGACAACGGATAAACATACTTATATAGATAAATACATACTTAAATAGATATTAAACATCCAAGACTCGAGAACAAACATTCGTATTCATCATACAAATATCTGCCCCGACCGGGAATCGAACCCGGGACCTCAAGCTATATGTATATTAACAAATTACAAGTCGACAAGTGAACATGAGAAAATAATGATTTTTATGTACACGACACGATAATCCGTCCACTTTTAAAATAACATGAGATGATAGTAATCCATACTTTATTAGATATGCGGAAGTATGACTTTCGGTACCCTTTCATGCTTAATAGCACAAGAAATAAAAGTTAAATTGGCAGAAGAGTCCTGGGAAAGGTACAGGCAAGTATTATGTATTGAAAATTTAAAAAGCGTAAAGAGAACAGGGTACTCCAGCAAAATGTAGAGAGCAAATGTTTCTTTTACATTGTCTTATATTTTCAGGTCCAATTGCTTCCAACTATTTTTTCTTGGCATATTGGTAACCTTTAAAAATAGCTATATTAGCGAATCAATGAATCTTGTTTAGTTTCAAGGTACCTAATATAAAATTTTACCAATCTTGACAACCCAGACTTTTCAGGTTTTGTAAATTCAAGATACTGGCTCAGAGCTCACTGGTTATAGAACTAGAAAATTCGGTATTGCGAATGACGCATCGCCATTAATTATCGATATTTTCAAGAACAACCCTAACTGCCACTCAAAGGTAACTTTCAGTACAAAAATATCGAAAATAAAGCTAAATCCTATTACAACGTATAACGAATCTTAATATGTGTACACATTACAACATAATGCAAATGCTCAGCTCTCGATAATGCTTAAATTATCCAATATTTCAATAAAAATACATTTACGTACCGGCGCAAGGATAAACTTTGCCGATTTGGGCCTTTTCGTAAGCCACATCCAATAATGCTGCAGCTGGGCATGGTCACCACATTCCACTTATCCGTGTTCTTTCAGCCTTGTGCAGTTTATAATTTTATTTCGAAAGATATTTTAATATTTTGATTTGTTTACATGTGTCGTTGACAGATGATGTACCCACTAAACTGACGGGAACTGACATTTCGTGGCAACAAATATGGCGATTTTGGGCAACATTTGACATTTGATGATTAATGTTCGGTTCTGACTGTTATACTACCATCTCTTTTTTAATAGCCAAATGGTGCTTGGTTAAAATGAGACAGTGCTATTTTGGAGAAGTTTACGTCTAAACAGATAAATACACCCTGTCCATTAGTTTCTTTTGTCATTGGTTGAAGTACTTGAAGTATAAGTAGGTAGTTTATTTTCGTAAAAATACTCTTGCCTCTTGCATAGGGGCATGGCTTCTCAAAGCCGAAATCATAACAATCATGTATGAAAACAAAACGAGTTATATATGGTCGGTAGGCGACGTCGCAGTCGCGTGTTTGTCTAAGAAACGTTACGCCAAAGTTACAGTCGTGAAAGACAATCGTGGGCAGTTTCATGGGGATAAAGGTACGTTTTATGGATATTGTGATTTATAATATACCTATATTCATTGTTATACTCGCAATGAAATTGATTCCGACTTCGACCCGAATACACGTGTTCCTGTATCTGAGGGCACGCTTGGCTCCACCAAGACAAGCCATCCTCTTTTTCTCGAAGCATTTCGTCCTATTTTCAAACCCTCACAGCATCAGACTGAATAATATTAGCCAGCTCATATTCACACACATGGTTACCTTCATCATCATCATTATTGAAGAGCCTAGGCTCTAGTGGGTGGAGTAGCCGCCACTGATTTTTGTCCTTTGCCAGCCTCTTGGCGTCTTCATACGACTCGACAGCAACCTTCTCTTTTATTTGGATGGCGTAAGTATGTCTGGGCCTTCCTCTGCCTCTTTCCTTCGACCTTGCTCAAGGGCGTAGCGGGGTACGGGCAGGGGGGTAGGGCAGCTCCCCCCCCCCCCTAGAAGACGCAGTCCCATTGATCATGCAGCATTTACCTTAGATATATTCTTGGTCTGTCTTATACGCCGCCTCCCCCCCCCTACCTTTTAACAAAATCCTATCTATACCCTTGATATTGCCCTCCAAGATATTTATAAAGAAGCTGTTGTGCCTCTTTGTTGGTCTTTCTTTCTGTCCAGCTTATTCGTATGGTTACCTTACCAACCTTTTAATCCCACTCACTGGTGAAACATTAAAACTTTTAGGTGTCAAGTGCAAAAATATGGGTGCATACAACTTACTCATAAATATGTCCCATCACTCTTATGTCAGCAGCTTAAGGTTGTGGTACATATTTATGAGCGGATTAAATCAATACATATTTTTGCACTCGACTGTACCTACTCAGAAATTTGGTAGATAGATTAAAGTTGGTCCATATAGGGAGTTGCAAGATTGAATGTAAGTAAACATTAGTTTTGGTAGGTGCTTCAAATACTTCCTGAAGTCCAAGGAACCTAAATTTTGTATGCTGGCTAGGATTAACACACAAGCAATAATAGAACAATTAAGAAATCTGCAAACCAGAGAGGGTTTCAGTGGGACATTAAAACATAAAAACCCTTCAAACAGGCTAGAAATCTCACAGAAAGAAAACATTTCGTGTTAAGTGATTGTCAAAGCTCCCTAGCTCATATAGCTTTCAGTAATAAAAAGTTATCAGATTGCAAGTAGCAGGAGCCTCCTACTCCATATGCCTTAACTCTACCAGCCCCGCTCTACAAATTCCATATCTTGGGTAAAAAGAAAAAGTACCCATAAAAAACATTCCATGTAAAAAAACCGGCCAAGTGCGTGTCGGACCACGCAAAACGAAGGGTTCCGTGCCTATTAAAAAGGTCGTATCGTCACAGAAATTTTGCGGCACTTACGTCCTTTTCTTTGAGGAAGGCAGTTTTTCAGCAATATCTCGAAAACCTCTGAACCGATCTTGTTCAAAACAATTTTCGGTGAATGAAATGAATAAGCCCTATGTCTATGAATTTTTCTATATTTTTAAAATACACCGTTCAAAAATTAGAGGGGGGGGGACAGAAATTTAGTGACTTTCGGGGCGATTATCTCCGACTCTATTCACGTAATCAAAAAAACCGGCCAAGTGCGTGTCGGACCACGCAAAACGAAGGGTTCCGTGCCTATTAAAAAGGTCGTATCGTCACAGAAATTTTACGGCACTTACGTCCTTTTCTTTGAGGAAGGCAGTTTTTCAGCAATATCTCGAAAACCTCTGAACCGATCTTGTTCAAAACAATTTTCGGTGAATGAAATTAATAAGCCCTATATCCATGAATTTTTCCATATTTTTAAAATACACCGTTCAAAAATTAGAGGGGGGGGGACAGAATTTTAGTGACTTTCGGGGCGATTATCTCCGACCCTATTCACTTGATCAAAAAAAATGCTAAGAAACCTTATATTTATTTTGAACGGCCTATCGATTAATGTGCCACACGGGGGGTCACAATGAAAAAAAAAATTTTGACTTTTAGTTTTATGTATGGAGTGCACCCCTAAAGAATTTTTTTTTTGTCATTTTAATTACAAAACTTTGTAGCGGCTAACAAAATACACCTATCCTCAAAATTTTATTCAAATACACCTTATAGTTTTCGAGTAAACTGCCTGTGACATACGGACAGACGGACAGACGGACAGACGGACAGACGGACAGACGGACAGACGGACAGACGGACAGACGGACATGACGAAACTATAAGGGTTCCGTTTTTGCCATTTTGGCTACGGAACCCTAAAAATGCAAAGAAACCTTATATTTATTTTGAAAGGCCTATCGATTGATGTGCCACACGGGGGGTCACAGTGAAATATATTTTTTTGACTTTTAGTTTTATGTATGGAGTGCACCCCTAAAAAAATTTTTTTTTGTCATTTTAATTACAAAACTATGTAGCGGCTAACAAAATACACCTATCCTCAAAATTTTATTCAAATACACCTTATAGTTTTCGAGTAAAATGCCTGTGACATACGGACAGACGGACAGACGGACAGACGGACAGACGGACAGACGGACAGACGGACAGACGGACATGACGAAACTATAAGGGTTCCGTTTTTGCCATTTTGGCTACGGAACCCTAAAAAGGGCAAAGTCTCGAAACTCATATACAAAAAAAAAAGATATTATGTAGAGCCAAGTCAGGCATTCATAATAATCTTTACACATTGTGTACCATAAGTCCACTACTCATTGACATCATATCCCGAGAATATAGTTTATCTGGTATAATCCCAAACCCAAGTTATGAGGGTTCGAAAAAACGAGGAAACCCTTCGAGAAAAGGTAGGTAGTGCCCTTGCGCTTCGGTTGGCTCATCTTGCCGTCTTGGTGGGCAACTTAAAAGCCTGAAACGAAATGAATGGCAATGTCATATAGCACTGCCTTATAATAATAATAATAATAAGGCGGTATGGAGGAGCAAGGAGCTTCACGGGCGGTTCTATAAGGCCCTCACAGGGCCCGATGTAGATCTGCTCGCGTCGGTGAACTGGCTACGTTTCGGGGATCTCTTCGGGGAAACCGAAGGTTTTGTCTGTGCAATTGCGGACGAAGTTATCATGACGAACAACTACCGGAGGTATATCCTGAAGGACGGTACGGCCGACATTTGTCGGGCATGCCGCCGTCCCGGGGAGTCACTCAGGCATATTATCTCCGGTTGTGGTCATCTTGCTAACGGCGAGTACTTGCACAGACATAACCTTGTAGCCAGAATTATTCACCAGCAACTTGCTCTGCTATACGGTCTTGTGGTCTCCGAAGTGCCTTACTATAAGTACACATCTGCGCCAGTTCTCGAAAATGGTCGTGCCACGCTCTATTGGGATCGATCTATCATCACGGACAGGACTATTCTTGCCAATAGGCCTGATATCGTGCTGACAGATCGATCGAAACGCCAGGCAGTGCTCGTCGACAACACCATCCCCCATGACGAGAACCTCGTGAAGGCCGAGAAGGACAAAGCCAGCAAGTACCTAGACCTGGCTCACGAGGTAACCGCCATGTGGGATGTTGATTCGACGATCATCGTCCCGATAGTCGTTTCGGCGAACGGTTTAATAGCGAAGAGTCTCGACCGCCACCTTAAGAGACTCTCGCTAGATGGCTGGGTCAAGGGTCAGATACAGAAGGCGGTACTTCTGGACACGGCGCGGATAGTCAGGAGGTTCCTCTCTCTGTCGTCCTGACCACCGGTAGTTTAGGCCCCGCCTCGCTGCCGGCGGTACCCTAGGTTAGATTTTTATAATGATTTTATATTTTGTTTGTATAGTTTTATATTTTACTTTTTATATTAATATTGTAAAAACCTAACTTAAGATAAAATATAAACAAAGAGAATAATAATAATAATCGTATAGTGATAAAATAAAAGTCATTATTATTTTCTCCAATATGCTCGGAAATCATCGCCTTACTGTAGCAAAAATAGTACGTGAAGTTCCATGTTACTGTCGAGCGCAAATGAATAAAGATATTATAGAATAAAAAAAAAATATATATATATATATATTAATTCTGATAAAAACTGGCCAAGTCAAATCTAACCTACTTTAAGATCTCACATATGTGTCAATTGTATTGTATGTCTACTCCTTTGTCTCTGTGTGTCTTTTGTGTAGTGAATATTTATTCACTACACAAAAGTGTCTTCTTTTCTTTTTTCTTTTTTTTTAATTTTTAGGGTTCCCTAGCCAAAATGGCAAAAACGGAACCCTTATAGTTTCGTCATGTCTGTCCGTCTGTCCGTCTGTCCGTCGGTCCGTATGTCACAGCCATTTTACTCGAAAACTATAAGGTGTATTTGAATAAAATTTTGAGGATAGGTGTATTTTGTTAGCCGCTACATAGTTTTGTAATTAAAATGACAAAAAAAATTGTTTTTAGGGGTGCACTCCATACATAAAACTAAAAGTCAAAAATTTTTTTTTCATTGTGACCCCCCGTGTGGCACATCAATCGATAGGCCTTTCAAAATAAATATAAGGTTTCTTAGCATTTTTTTTGATTAAGTGAATAGGGTCGGAGATAATCGCCCCGAAAGTCACTAAAATTCTGTCCCCCCCCCTCTAATTTTTGAACGGTGTATTTTAAAAATATGGAAAAATTCATGGACATAGGGCTTATTAATTTCATTCACCGAAAATTGTTTTGAACAAGATTGGTTCAGAGGTTTTCGAGATATTGCTGAAAAACTGCCTTCCTCAAAGAAAAAGACGTAAGTGCCGTAAAATTTCTGTGACGATACGACCTTTTTAATAGGCACGGAACCCTTCGTTTTGCGTGGTCCGACACGCACTTTTTTATTATCAGTTAGCGAAGGTGAACCCACACTTGAGTCTGACATAACTTTTTCAAGGTTCCATTTTCTGATTGTAGTCTGTCAATTCTCCTTTTAAGTAAGGCGATTCACGAGTATATGCGGATGAAGTCGCGGGCAAAATTTAGTTAAATGTAAATATTTCTTTAACAACACCATTCCAGGCAACCTTGAAAATGGAACTCCTGTTACCGTTCGGTGCGAAACCGGAGCTCTACAAGAAGCCGGACTTCAACGCGCAGTACGAGCAGTCGCACCAGCCGCTCCACTGCAAGGATAACTATTTCAAGGAGTTCGTGCGGAGAGGGAAGGATGGCTTCTTTGACTTATACTATAAGGTAACTTTTTAATATACTATAAAGCTGCTAAACCACTCATTTCTTATATATAGGGTTGTTCTCCATGAAGGAGTATACTTGGACCTTGGTCATGTATGGGACAAGTGTAGATCCTGCCGATGTGACCTCCAGAAAAATCTGAAATTTGGGAATATGCCTCTGGTTAAAAAGTTGCACTACGGCCCGGCTAAACGGTCAGACCTAGGTCAGGGGTGCTCGACCAAATGTCATAGGGAACCGCGTGCAGTTTTTGAAGACGAAAAAAAAATTGAAAAAAAATGAAGTTTTTTTTTGAAAAAATTTCAAAATGGTCGTAGCAAGCTGAAATTTGGCATGTAGGGTGCTATGGGTCCCCAGATTCCAAAAACCAAAAAAATTTTTTTCTAGCTCTAAAAAAAAATTTGTATGGGGAATTTTTTCGGTTTTTTTTTACAGCCAAACGGTAGGACTTTTGAATAGAGGTCCCGACCAAATGTCATAGAGGTTCCCAAGGGTGTTTCAAAAACATTTTTTTTTTGTCAAAAAAAAAACTTTTTTTTTTTCGAAATTTCAAATTGGTCGGAGCGCGCTGAGATTTGGCATGCGGGGACTTGAGGGGCCCAAGAATTATAAAAAGAAAAAAAATTAAAAAAAAATTCAAAATGGCGGACGCTATGGGCAAAACAAATTTGGAGTACTTTTTGCGAGCCCGAAGGGCGAGCTTCAGGCTGCGAGGCCGCAGGCCGAGCCCGGCGGAGGGCCGGAGGCCCGGAGCCTCCCTTTAGAGTGTCTAAGCGCCCCCCTCCCCAGTAATTTTGGGCGAGGCCGAAGGCCGAGCTGCAGGAGGGAAAAACTACCCAAAATCCTATATAATCACCATGTTATGCGAGCCCGAAGGGCGAGCTTCAGGCTGCGAGGCCGTAGGCCGAGCCCGGCGACGGGCCAAAGGCCCGGAGCCCCACCCCGAGTGTCCAGGCGTGTCTCCCCCCACTAATTTTGCGAGGCCGGAGGCCGAGCTCCGAGAGATTAGGGTTGTGCAAGTATTCCTTTGCCCCGAGTGTCTTACAAGCGAACCTGAGGGCCAAAGGCCCGAAGGTGAGCGGCGAGGTATGCGAGGCCGAAGGCCGAGCTCCGCGTAGGGCCGAAGGCCCGAAGCGTCCCACCAGAGCGCGCTCTCTACGCGAGCCCGAGGGCCGAAGGCCCGAAGGGCGAGCCCACGCGGACACTTTACTATTCCCGTGTGTCTTACAAGCGAACCTGAGGGCCGAAGGCCCGAAGGTGAGCGGCGACGCCCGCGAGGCCGCAGGCCGAGCTCCGCGTAGGGCCGAAGGCCCGAAGCGTCCCATCAGAGCGCGCTCTCTACGCGAGCCCGAGGGCCGAAGGCCCGAAGGGCGAGCCCACGCGGACACTTTACTATTCCCGTGTGTCTTACAAGCGGACCTGAGGGCCGAAGGCCCGAAGCGTCCCATCAGAGCGCGCTCTCTACGCGAGCCCGAGGGCCGAAGGCCCGAAGGGCGAGCCCACGCGGACACTTTACTATTCCCGTGTGTCTTACAAGCGAACCTGAGGGCCGAAGGCCCGAAGGTGAGCGGCAAGGCCCGCGAGGCCGCAGGCCGAGCTCCGCGTAGGGCCGAAGGCCCGAAGCGTCCCATCAGAGCGCGCTCTCTACGCGAGCCCGAGGGCCGAAGGCCCAAAGGGCGAGCCCACGCGGACACTTGACTATTCCCGTGTGTCTTACAAGCGAACCTGAGGGCCGAAGGCCCGAAGGTGAGCGGCGACGCCCGCGAGGCCGCAGGCCGAGCTCCGCGTAGGGCCGAAGGCCCGAAGCGTCCCATCAGAGCGCGCTCTCTACGCGAGCCCGAGGGCCGAAGGCCCGAAGGGCGAGCCCACGCGGACACTTTACTATCCCCGAGTGTCTTACAAGTGAACCTGAGGGCCGAAGGTCCGAAGGTGAGCGGCGAGGCATGCGAGGCCGTAGGCCGAGCTCCGCGTAGGGCCGAAGGCCCGAAGCGTCCCATTAGAGCGTGCTCTCTACGCGAGCCCGAGGGCCGAAGGCCCGAAGGGCGAGCCCACGCGGACACACACCCCCCGCACTGTTTCACAAGCAAGACGGACCGACTGCAAAGCCTAGGTAACAAATCTCTCTTCCGCTTTTCGCTTCCCATAGCAGTTTTTCACCTCCCTTTTCCTTGGAAATACTAAACCAATTACAGTCAGAGTTAAAAGTCAAAAGTTCAACACCCCCCGCACTGTTTCACAAGCAAGACGGACCGAGTGCAACGCCCGACTTACAAAAATACCTTCCGCTTTTCGCTTCCCATAGCAGTTTTTCACCTCCCTTTTCCTTGGAAATACTAAACCAATTACAGTCAGAGTTACAAGTCAAAGACCAAAAGACCACACCGGTACCGCGGCGCGCTCGCGCGCCGCGCCGCAGGCAAAATACTAGTTTAAACTATATAGCTGCCTGAATATTTATTGGACAAAGTGATTTTTGCAGCCCTGCCACCAAAAGAATTATCGACACAGATCGTTTAATCTATGACTAGTGGATCTGTGATCTATAGAACTCGAGAGCTTGTCTTTTTTAGGGTTCCGTAGCCAAAATGGCAAAAACGGAACCCTTATACCTAGTTTCGTCATGTCCGTCTGTCCGTATGTCATAGGCATTTTCCTCGAAAACTATAAGGTGTATTTGAATAAAATTTAGAAGATAGGTGTATTTTGTTAGCCGCTACGTAGTTTTGTAATTAAAAAGACTAAAAAAATTTTTTTTAGGGGAGCACTCAATACGTTAAACTGAAAGACAATTTTTTTTTACATTTTAAGGCCACGTGTGCCACTCAATCGATAGGCCTTTCAAAATAAATATAAGGTTTCTCAGCAATTTTTTTTGATTAAGTGAATAGAGTCGGAGATAATCGCCCAGAAAGTCACTAAAATTCTGTTCAGTTCAGTCTCCCTCTAATTTTTGAATGGTGTATTTTAAAAATATGACAAAAACCGGCCAAGTGCGTGTCAGACCTCGCAAAACGAAGGGTCCCGTGACTATTAAAAAGGTCGTATCGTCACAGAAATTTTACGGCACTTACGTCCTTTTCTTTGAGGAAGGCAGTTTTTCAGCAATATCTCGAAAACCTCTGAACCGATCTTGTTCAAAACAATTTTCGGTGAATAAAATTAATAAGCCCTATGTCCATGAATTTTTCCATCTTTTTCAAATACACCATTCAAAAATTAGAGGGGGGGGGGGACAGAATTTTAGTGACTTTCGGCGCAATTATCTCCGACTCTATTCACTAAATCAAAAAAAATGCTAAGAAACCTTATATTTATTTTGAAAGGCCTATCGATTGATGTGCCACACGGGGGGTCACAATGAAACATTTTTTTTTGACTTTTAGTTTTATGTATGGAGTGCACCCCTAAAAAATTTTTTTGTCATTTTAATTACAAAACTATGTAGCGGCTAACAAAATACACCTATCCTCAAAATTTTATTCAATTACACCTTATAGTTTTCGAGTAAAATGCCTGTGACATACGGACAGACGGACAGACGGACAGACGGACATGACGAAAGTATAAGGGTTCCTCTTTTGCCAGTTTGGCTACGGAACCCTAAAAACAAATTCGTGTTACTCATATTGTTCAAATTTGTTGATACATTTATTGAAATTACGCCTGAATACGAAATTGGCGCATATAAGTTCTCATATTAGAATATATTTATTTTTTATGCTTGTTCTTTTGGTATACGTTTCGTGAATATCTATCGTAGTCCAGTTATAAATTATTAATAGTTAAAAGACAAAGCAATTCTGCCATTTTGACGTTACTGACAGCTTACAGATGTGGCGGCGATATATATATTAGAAAAAGAAATGAAAAACCGGCCAAGTGCGTGTCGGACCACGCAAAACGAAGGGTTCCGTGCCTATTAAAAAGGTCGTATCGTCACATAAATTTTACGGCACTTACGTCCTTTGCTTTGAGGAAGGCAGTTTTTCAGCAATATCTCGAAAACCTCTGAACCGATCTTGTTCAAAACAATTTTCGGTGAATGAAATTAATAAGTCTTATGTCCATGAATTTTTCCATATTTTTAAAATACACCGTTCAAAAATTAGAGCGGGGGGGGGGGGGGGGGGACAGAGTTTTAGTGACTTTCGGGGCGATTATCTCCGACCCTATTCACTTAATCAAAAACCGGCCAAGTGCGAGTCGGACTCTCGCACGAAGGGTTCTGTACCTATATCTATAAAACCGGCCAAGTGCGTGTCGGACCACGCAAAACGAAGGGTTCCGTCCGTGCCTATTAAAAAGGTCGTATCGTCACAGAAATTTTACGGCACTTACGTCCTTTTCTTTGAGGAAGGCAGTTTTTCAGCAATATCTCGAAAACCTCTGAACCGATCTTGTTCAAAACAATTTTCGGTGAAAGAAATTAATAAGCCCCTTAAGGACGATCTAGATATGGATAGGGAGCGCAGAGCGTTGTCAGTCCGGGCGAACATGTTGGCCCGCAGATTTGCTCGATGTACAGATGCAGTGAAGATAACGTTGTTCAAAGCATATTGCACATCACTGTACTCGGCAAGTATGTGGTTCAAATATACCCAAAAGTCATACAACGCTCTGCGCATCCAATTTAATAATGCCTTCAGGGCGCTGTTGCGACTGCCGCGCTTCTGCAGTGCGTCATCTATGTTTGCCGAGGCGCGTACAGACGGCTTTGATGCCGTCTGGCGGAAAAAGTCTGCCTCTCTCTTAAATAGAATGCGCGGGAGTGGCAACAGTATCCTGAATATGATAGCTGGTAAGTTTGACTGTCCCCTGACAAAAATACTTACCGACCGCACCAAATCCCTACTTACTATTAAATACTAACCTAGACTAAGATTAACTAACACCAGTGGACCACGTAGTTGTCTTAAAATTGAAATTAAAATAAAAAAAAAAAAATATGTCCATGAATTTTTCCATATTTTTAAAATACACCGTTCAAAAATTAGAGGGGGGGGGGACAGAATTTTAGTGACTTTCGGCGCTATTATCTCCGACCATATTCACTTAATCAAAAAAAATGCTAAGAAACCTTATATTTATTTTGAAAGGCCTATCGATTGATGTGCCACACGGAGGGTCAAAATGAAAAAAAAAAATTTGACTTAGTTTTATGTATGGAGTGCACCCCTAAAAATTTTTTTTTTGACATTTTAATTACAAAACTATGTAGCGGCTAACAAAATACACCTATCCTCAAAATTTTATTCAAATACACCTTATAGTTTTCGAGTAAATTGCCTGTGACATACGGACAGACGGACAGACGGACAGACGGACAGCCGGACAGACGGCCAGACGGACAGACGGACATGACGGAACTATAAGGGTTCCGTTTTTGCCATTTTGGCTACGGAACCCTAAAAAATGCTAAGAAACCTTATATTTATTTTGAAAGGCCTATCGATTGATGTGCCACACGGAGGGTCACAATGAAAAAAATTTTTTTGACTTAGTTTTATGTATGGAGTGCACCCTTAAAAAAATTTTTTTTTGTCATTTTAATTACAAAAGTATGTAGCGGCTAACAAAATACACCTATTCTCAAAATTTTATTCAAATACACCTTATACTTTTCGAGTAAAATGCCTGTGACATACGGACAGACGGACAGACGGACAGACGGACAGACGGATATGACGAAACTATAAGGGTTCCGTTTTTGCCATTTTGGCTACGGAACCCTAAAAATAAAGAGGTAAAATATTTCGGAAAATTAATTAACTGTCGAAGTCGCGTAAAAACTATCCTAAGCGGAAGCCAGAATAATAATGTACCTATAATAAATGTTTCATGTTTTTCCGTTCATGGAAAACTGAGATCATTCGTGACAGAACAATGTAAAAAATGATACTGGCTGATTCTTTTTTTAATTTAGAGATTTATTATAAGTGGAGATAATTAACGAACCTGCGACCTGTAGAAGAGAACAGACGGACAGACGGACATCTGGACAAACATCGGACATACGAACATACAATGCTGAAGCATAGAAAATCGTTCGCTTCGCTCCCTCGCTCGAAGACGCGCCTAACTCCGATTTATGCTATGGACAAAACACAAAACATTTGCGTCGGGAGTTAATGTATAAGAGTGTATCGCTTTCTCCTAGTTTGAACTATCTAAATTATTTATGCTCACAACTATAGGTGTGCAATAAAGAGTATTTGTATTGTATTGTATTGTATAGGCACTGCAAGATGACCCAACCGACAATCAAGAAACCCTAGACTACCTTCTCCACGTGAACGCGAGCACGGAGGACAAGTTCGCGCTGGTGATGCAGGGCATCGCGACGGAGCGCCAGATAGAGGCCTACCTGCACCAGTGCTGGCGGTACCATCACGTGCACAAGCTACTGCCGCCCGAGGCTGACCATGTGAGTCGAACAAGCGAACCAGTTCTCCGTTGCAGGTGGTGATGCAGGGCATCGCGACGGAGCGCCAGATAGAGGCCTACCTGCACCAGTGCTGGCGGTACCATCACGTGCACAAGCTACTGCCGCCCGAGGCTGACCATGTGAGTCGAACAAGCGAACCAGTTCTCCGTTGCAGGTGGTGATGCAGGGCATCGCGACGGAGCGCCAGATAGAGGCCTACCTGCACCAGTGCTGGCGGTACCATCACGTGCACAAGCTACTGCCGCCCGAGGCTGACCATGTGAGTCGAACAAGCGAACCAGTTCTCCGTTGCAGGTGGTGATGCAGGGCATCGCGACGGAGCGCCAGATAGAGGCCTACCTGCACCAGTGCTGGCGGTACCATCACGTGCACAAGCTACTGCCGCCCGAGGCTGACCATGTGAGTCGAACAAGCGAACCAGTTCTCCGTTGCAGGTGGTGATGCAGGGCATCGCGACGGAGCGCCAGATAGAGGCCTACCTGCACCAGTGCTGGCGGTACCATCACGTGCACAAGCTACTGCCGCCCGAGGCTGACCATGTGAGTCGAACAAGCGAACCAGTTCTCCGTTGCAGGTGGTGATGCAGGGCATCGCGACGGAGCGCCAGATAGAGGCCTACCTGCACCAGTGCTGGCGGTACCATCACGTGCACAAGCTACTGCCGCCCGAGGCTGACCATGTGAGTCGAACAAGCGAACCAGTTCTCCGTTGCAGGTGGTGATGCAGAGCATCGCGACGGAGCGCCAGATAGAGGCCTACCTGCACCAGTGCTGGCGGTACCATCACGTGCACAAGCTACTGCCGCCCGAGGCTGACCATGTGAGTCGAACAAGCGAACCAGTTCTCCGTTGCAGGTGGTGATGCAGGGCATCGCGACGGAGCGCCAGATAGAGGCCTACCTGCACCAGTGCTGGCGGTACCATCACGTGCACAAGCTACTGCCGCCCGAGGCTGACCATGTGAGTCGAACAAGCGAACCAGTTCTCCGTTGCAGGTGGTGATGCAGGGCATCGCGACGGAGCGCCAGATAGAGGCCTACCTGCACCAGTGCTGGCGGTACCATCACGTGCACAAGCTACTGCCGCCCGAGGCTGACCATGTGAGTCGAACAAGCGAACCAGTTCTCCGTTGCAGGTGGTGATGCAGGGCATCGCGACGGAGCGCCAGATAGAGGCCTACCTGCACCAGTGCTGGCGGTACCATCACGTGCACAAGCTACTGCCGCCCGAGGCTGACCATGTGAGTCGAACAAGCGAACCAGTTCTCCGTTGCAGGTGGTGATGCAGGGCATCGCGACGGAGCGCCAGATAGAGGCCTACCTGCACCAGTGCTGGCGGTACCATCACGTGCACAAGCTACTGCCGCCCGAGGCTGACCATGTGAGTCGAACAAGCGAACCAGTTCTCCGTTGCAGGTGGTGATGCAGGGCATCGCGACGGAGCGCCAGATAGAGGCCTACCTGCACCAGTGCTGGCGGTACCATCACGTGCACAAGCTACTGCCGCCCGAGGCTGACCATGTGAGTCGAACAAGCGAACCAGTTCTCCGTTGCAGGTGGTGATGCAGGGCATCGCGACGGAGCGCCAGATAGAGGCCTACCTGCACCAGTGCTGGCGGTACCATCACGTGCACAAGCTACTGCCGCCCGAGGCTGACCATGTGAGTCGAACAAGCGAACCAGTTCTCCGTTGCAGGTGGTGATGCAGGGCATCGCGACGGAGCGCCAGATAGAGGCCTACCTGCACCAGTGCTGGCGGTACCATCACGTGCACAAGCTACTGCCGCCCGAGGCTGACCATGTGAGTCGAACAAGCGAACCAGTTCTCCGTTGCAGGTGGTGATGCAGGGCATCGCGACGGAGCGCCAGATAGAGGCCTACCTGCACCAGTGCTGGCGGTACCATCACGTGCACAAGCTACTGCCGCCCGAGGCTGACCATGTGAGTCGAACAAGCGAACCAGTTCTCCGTTGCAGGTGGTGATGCAGGGCATCGCGACGGAGCGCCAGATAGAGGCCTACCTGCACCAGTGCTGGCGGTACCATCACGTGCACAAGCTACTGCCGCCCGAGGCTGACCATGTGAGTCGAACAAGCGAACCAGTTCTCCGTTGCAGGTGGTGATGCAGGGCATCGCGACGGAGCGCCAGATAGAGGCCTACCTGCACCAGTGCTGGCGGTACCATCACGTGCACAAGCTACTGCCGCCCGAGGCTGACCATGTGAGTCGAACAAGCGAACCAGTTCTCCGTTGCAGGTGGTGATGCAGGGCATCGCGACGGAGCGCCAGATAGAGGCCTACCTGCACCAGTGCTGGCGGTACCATCACGTGCACAAGCTACTGCCGCCCGAGGCTGACCATGTGAGTCGAACAAGCGAACCAGTTCTCCGTTGCAGGTGGTGATGCAGGGCATCGCGACGGAGCGCCAGATAGAGGCCTACCTGCACCAGTGCTGGCGGTACCATCACGTGCACAAGCTACTGCCGCCCGAGGCTGACCATGTGAGTCGAACAAGCGAACCAGTTCTCCGTTGCAGGTGGTGATGCAGGGCATCGCGACGGAGCGCCAGATAGAGGCCTACCTGCACCAGTGCTGGCGGTACCATCACGTGCACAAGCTACTGCCGCCCGAGGCTGACCATGTGAGTCGAACAAGCGAACCAGTTCTCCGTTGCAGGTGGTGATGCAGGGCATCGCGACGGAGCGCCAGATAGAGGCCTACCTGCACCAGTGCTGGCGGTACCATCACGTGCACAAGCTACTGCCGCCCGAGGCTGACCATGTGAGTCGAACAAGCGAACCAGTTCTCCGTTGCAGGTGGTGATGCAGGGCATCGCGACGGAGCGCCAGATAGAGGCCTACCTGCACCAGTGCTGGCGGTACCATCACGTGCACAAGCTACTGCCGCCCGAGGCTGACCATGTGAGTCGAACAAGCGAACCAGTTCTCCGTTGCAGGTGGTGATGCAGGGCATCGCGACGGAGCGCCAGATAGAGGCCTACCTGCACCAGTGCTGGCGGTACCATCACGTGCACAAGCTACTGCCGCCCGAGGCTGACCATGTGAGTCGAACAAGCGAACCAGTTCTCCGTTGCAGGTGGTGATGCAGGGCATCGCGACGGAGCGCCAGATAGAGGCCTACCTGCACCAGTGCTGGCGGTACCATCACGTGCACAAGCTACTGCCGCCCGAGGCTGACCATGTGAGTCGAACAAGCGAACCAGTTCTCCGTTGCAGGTGGTGATGCAGGGCATCGCGACGGAGCGCCAGATAGAGGCCTACCTGCACCAGTGCTGGCGGTACCATCACGTGCACAAGCTACTGCCGCCCGAGGCTGACCATGTGAGTCGAACAAGCGAACCAGTTCTCCGTTGCAGGTGGTGATGCAGGGCATCGCGACGGAGCGCCAGATAGAGGCCTACCTGCACCAGTGCTGGCGGTACCATCACGTGCACAAGCTACTGCCGCCCGAGGCTGACCATGTGAGTCGAACAAGCGAACCAGTTCTCCGTTGCAGGTGGTGATGCAGGGCATCGCGACGGAGCGCCAGATAGAGGCCTACCTGCACCAGTGCTGGCGGTACCATCACGTGCACAAGCTACTGCCGCCCGAGGCTGACCATGTGAGTCGAACAAGCGAACCAGTTCTCCGTTGCAGGTGGTGATGCAGGGCATCGCGACGGAGCGCCAGATAGAGGCCTACCTGCACCAGTGCTGGCGGTACCATCACGTGCACAAGCTACTGCCGCCCGAGGCTGACCATGTGAGTCGAACAAGCGAACCAGTTCTCCGTTGCAGGTGGTGATGCAGGGCATCGCGACGGAGCGCCAGATAGAGGCCTACCTGCACCAGTGCTGGCGGTACCATCACGTGCACAAGCTACTGCCGCCCGAGGCTGACCATGTGAGTCGAACAAGCGAACCAGTTCTCCGTTGCAGGTGGTGATGCAGGGCATCGCGACGGAGCGCCAGATAGAGGCCTACCTGCACCAGTGCTGGCGGTACCATCACGTGCACAAGCTACTGCCGCCCGAGGCTGACCATGTGAGTCGAACAAGCGAACCAGTTCTCCGTTGCAGGTGGTGATGCAGGGCATCGCGACGGAGCGCCAGATAGAGGCCTACCTGCACCAGTGCTGGCGGTACCATCACGTGCACAAGCTACTGCCGCCCGAGGCTGACCATGTGAGTCGAACAAGCGAACCAGTTCTCCGTTGCAAAATCTTTTTCTTTAACTGAATCCAAAATTGTTTCAATGTGATTATACATTTCATCTATATCATCGTCTGTGTAACTACTGGTGGGCATATAAACTTATAATGTTATTAGGACTTCCTGTAAGTTTTCTTGCTGTTATTCTATCGAATTGTGTTTTCCACTTGGTTTCTGTTTAAAACTATTGCTGTTCCATTAAAATGCTAAAAGAACTCAAGTGGATTCCATATATACCGATTTTTCTAAGGCCTTCGATAAAGTCAACCATTCAATCCTAATACAGAAACTAGAAGGTTATGGCATTCACGGGAACTTGCTAAGATGGATAAGTTCATATCTTAATAACAGAAGTCAACTTATAAACATAAAAGGACATCTTTCTGTGCCCGTTACTATCTCTTCTGGTGTGCCGCAAGGATCGCATTTAGGGCCTCTCCTCTTTATTGTTTTTATCAACGACCTGGTTCAGCAACTGTCATGCTCTTGTCTATTATACGCAGACGATCTTAAGATATATTCTAGTATAACTAAAACCGAGGACTGTGTAATCTTGCAGAATAACCTTAAGGCTATAGATAATTGGGGTGCTGCAAACTGCATGTTTTTAAATTCTGATAAATGCTACATTATTTCTTTTACAACATCGAAGCAAAAAAATATTTTTAATTATTCCCTCAACAGTTTTACATTAAATCGTACTTCTGTTATTATCCAAGTGAAGTTATGAAGTATTAATATCCAAGTGCACTAAGTTGTTCGGTTTCATTTCTCGCTCCACAAAAGACTTCAAGAATACAAACACCTTCAAATATTTTTCACTTCTCATGCTCGAAAAGTGTGTCATATTAGGCTTAGCAAGCAGGGCTAAAGTGGCACATGTAGCCCCTAGGGAAAATATGTATACATATTTATGATTTCTAAAACATTTAATTTGACCAATCAAAACACTTCGCTGTATTAAATCCACCAATCACCACGGTTTAAAAAACCTTTGTATTTGCTATCAACTAACCAGATTACAGCGAATATTAAAAACAACCAATCAGAAACCAGAATTAATTTCAAATATCAGGTGTTTTTAGTCCCTAACTCACAATAATTATTAAAACAAAAACGCCTCTGGCCGTCAACGACGCGCCTGTAGACGGTCAGCCGGCCAATACACGGTGATTAAATACTGATGATCCACCATAGTTGTCTCTTTCTATAACTGCAATGAGAAAGAAACAGCGCGTGGATCGAGTGATGATAATACTTCACCGTGTATTGGACGCCTCAGAGGCGTTTATTCGTGGTGTCAATATTTTGTATCTGTGTCAAAGCAGTTTATTAAAAAACAGGCCAAGTGCGTGTCGGACCACGCAAAACGAAGGGTTCCGTGCCTATTAAAAAGGTCGTATCGTCACAGAAATTTTACGGCACTTACGTCCTTTTCTTTGAGGAAGGCAGTTTTTCAGCAATATCTCGAAAACCTCTGAACCGATCTTGTTCAAAACAATTTTCGGTGAATGAAATTAATAAGCTCTATGTCCATGAATTTTTCCATATTTTTAAAATACACCGTTCAAAAATTAGAGGGGGGGGGACAGAATTTTAGTGACTTTCGGGGCGATTATCTCCGGCTCTATTCACTTAATAAAAAAAATGCTAAGAAACCTTATATTTATTTTGAAAGGCCTATCGATTGATGTGCCACACGGGGGGTCACAATGAAAAAATTTTTTTTGACTTTTAGTTTTATGTATGGAGTGCACCCCTAAAAATTTTTTTTTTGTCATTTTAATTACAAAACTATGTAGCGGCTAACAAAATACGCCTATCCTCAAAATTTTATTCAAATACACCTTATAGTTTTCGAGCCTGTGACATACAGACAGACGGACATGACGAAACTATAAGGGTTCCGTTTTTGCCATTTTGGCTACGGAACCCTAAAGACGATTTTTGACCTTTTCCCCCCTTAATATAAACCTAATAGTTCCTTGCCTAAAGATTACAGGAAAACCTATAAGAAGTTTGAGTATCCAAAGTAACGGAAAAAATCTCAATATTTTTGTGTATTATATACGGAACCCTTCGTGCGCGAGTCCGACTCGCACTCGTCCAGTTTTTTTAGAATTGACTGGTCTCTGGTACCGGACAGCAATTAAAGTCTTAATTTTCTTGGTCGTCATACTTTCGACTGAGCAGTCGTGGTCGCATTGGGGGCGCGGCGACTCGCTTCAAATACAGATTGTAACAAGTAGCTGCCGACATTCCAGAGCGCGGCTGTCCACGCAGGCGCGGCGCTGCCGTGGTGCCTGGTGTGCGGCGAGCCCACCGGCGGCCGCCGCGACTGCGCGCTCTGTCCCGCCACCTACCACCCCGCCTGTCGCCGCCAGTGGCTCCTCAGCATCAGACGTGAGTCACCCAGCCTGTTTACTCATACTGCCGACATTCCAGAGCGCGGCTGTCCACGCAGGCGCGGCGCTGCCGTGGTGCCTGGTGTGCGGCGAGCCCACCGGCGGCCGCCGCGACTGCGCGCTCTGTCCCGCCACCTACCACCCCGCCTGTCGCCGCCAGTGGCTCCTCAGCATCAGACGTGAGTCACCCAGCCTGTTTACTCATACTGCCGACATTCCAGAGCGCGGCTGTCCACGCAGGCGCGGCGCTGCCGTGGTGCCTGGTGTGCGGCGAGCCCACCGGCGGCCGCCGCGACTGCGCGCTCTGTCCCGCCACCTACCACCCCGCCTGTCGCCGCCAGTGGCTCCTCAGCATCAGACGTGAGTCACCCAGCCTGTTTACTCATACTGCCGACATTCCAGAGCGCGGCTGTCCACGCAGGCGCGGCGCTGCCGTGGTGCCTGGTGTGCGGCGAGCCCACCGGCGGCCGCCGCGACTGCGCGCTCTGTCCCGCCACCTACCACCCCGCCTGTCGCCGCCAGTGGCTCCTCAGCATCAGACGTGAGTCACCCAGCCTGTTTACTCATACTGCCGACATTCCAGAGCGCGGCTGTCCACGCAGGCGCGGCGCTGCCGTGGTGCCTGGTGTGCGGCGAGCCCACCGGCGGCCGCCGCGACTGCGCGCTCTGTCCCGCCACCTACCACCCCGCCTGTCGCCGCCAGTGGCTCCTCAGCATCAGACGTGAGTCACCCAGCCTGTTTACTCATACTGCCGACATTCCAGAGCGCGGCTGTCCACGCAGGCGCGGCGCTGCCGTGGTGCCTGGTGTGCGGCGAGCCCACCGGCGGCCGCCGCGACTGCGCGCTCTGTCCCGCCACCTACCACCCCGCCTGTCGCCGCCAGTGGCTCCTCAGCATCAGACGTGAGTCACCCAGCCTGTTTACTCATACTGCCGACATTCCAGAGCGCGGCTGTCCACGCAGGCGCGGCGCTGCCGTGGTGCCTGGTGTGCGGCGAGCCCACCGGCGGCCGCCGCGACTGCGCGCTCTGTCCCGCCACCTACCACCCCGCCTGTCGCCGCCAGTGGCTCCTCAGCATCAGACGTGAGTCACCCAGCCTGTTTACTCATACTGCCGACATTCCAGAGCGCGGCTGTCCACGCAGGCGCGGCGCTGCCGTGGTGCCTGGTGTGCGGCGAGCCCACCGGCGGCCGCCGCGACTGCGCGCTCTGTCCCGCCACCTACCACCCCGCCTGTCGCCGCCAGTGGCTCCTCAGCATCAGACGTGAGTCACCCAGCCTGTTTACTCATACTGCCGACATTCCAGAGCGCGGCTGTCCACGCAGGCGCGGCGCTGCCGTGGTGCCTGGTGTGCGGCGAGCCCACCGGCGGCCGCCGCGACTGCGCGCTCTGTCCCGCCACCTACCACCCCGCCTGTCGCCGCCAGTGGCTCCTCAGCATCAGACGTGAGTCACCCAGCCTGTTTACTCATACTGCCGACATTCCAGAGCGCGGCTGTCCACGCAGGCGCGGCGCTGCCGTGGTGCCTGGTGTGCGGCGAGCCCACCGGCGGCCGCCGCGACTGCGCGCTCTGTCCCGCCACCTACCACCCCGCCTGTCGCCGCCAGTGGCTCCTCAGCATCAGACGTGAGTCACCCAGCCTGTTTACTCATACTGCCGACATTCCAGAGCGCGGCTGTCCACGCAGGCGCGGCGCTGCCGTGGTGCCTGGTGTGCGGCGAGCCCACCGGCGGCCGCCGCGACTGCGCGCTCTGTCCCGCCACCTACCACCCCGCCTGTCGCCGCCAGTGGCTCCTCAGCATCAGACGTGAGTCACCCAGCCTGTTTACTCATACTGCCGACATTCCAGAGCGCGGCTGTCCACGCAGGCGCGGCGCTGCCGTGGTGCCTGGTGTGCGGCGAGCCCACCGGCGGCCGCCGCGACTGCGCGCTCTGTCCCGCCACCTACCACCCCGCCTGTCGCCGCCAGTGGCTCCTCAGCATCAGACGTGAGTCACCCAGCCTGTTTACTCATACTGCCGACATTCCAGAGCGCGGCTGTCCACGCAGGCGCGGCGCTGCCGTGGTGCCTGGTGTGCGGCGAGCCCACCGGCGGCCGCCGCGACTGCGCGCTCTGTCCCGCCACCTACCACCCCGCCTGTCGCCGCCAGTGGCTCCTCAGCATCAGACGTGAGTCACCCAGCCTGTTTACTCATACTCAAACCCGTACTCATTTGTTTATAATTATAATGCACAAATAGGTACATTAAACGTCAGACCCTTACGTCGCCAAACTTTAACGTTTATAATATTAGTATAGGACGTCGAAGTTTGGATGGATGGATGTACGTTCCACTTAATCTCAAAAACTACTGGACGATCTTATATGAAACTTTCCAGTTATGTACCTCATATATCAAAATAAGACAGGCTATAATTTACGACGCGCGGGATTTTTTTATCGAGCTCTACGCGGAAGAAGACGCGGGAGAACCTAGTTTATAATATTAATAGGATAGAGGGTGTCCATCGTGTGGGTTCGTCTGCCTGCATATTTATATACACATGATTCAGATAACTCGAGCATTGGTCAATAGATGGCGCTAGTACATGGAGGAAGCTGATGACTCTTATCTCAGTACATAATAATTTCCTCTATGATTATAAGGATCATCCAATACATAAGAAACACGGCTGATGGCTCTGCCTGCGTGGGCGCAAACTTATGTTAGTACTTAACATGGCTCAGTGTGCCTCAATGAATGATGGTATTTCTAGACCGCCATACCCCGGCCGAGGCGCCCTGCGCTGGCGGCGCGACCACCACGAGGGTGCTCTCGCGCACGCGCACGCTCGTGACGCACGCGGCGCCCCGGGAGCTGCCCTGTCCCAGCTGCATGTGGGGACCCAAGCCAGGGTGAGTGTAGACGCAGTTTTGACAAAAATTTAATTTTTGGTATAAGCTATTATTGCCAATTGTACTTTTCTGTATACTCGTTGAGACGATTCTAACGAGCCCAAACTCAACGGGGTTACGTCTGTTAAGTCCTGAATTCCCATGGCGACCTTCTGTCTCCATCATCAGATCAGCTCGATGGCACAACAATATTAAATTGTCATCCAAACTATACTTAAACCCAAAATTTCAGCTCAATCGGTTGAAGATATCTGCTTCGAAATTGAATTGTAAGATTCCACCCGAACAATCTAGACACGCGGCAGCGAGTCCAACCAAGTTCAAAGCTAAAACGAACCATTTGGAACCACTTTTGACTCCTTAATAATCCAAAATCTATTTCACATTCTTTATTTATAAGTCCATTAATATTTTGATGTAATTGATTACGAAATAAATCACTTGTATGATTGTCCTTTGCTGCTTTTTTTGTGTGAGGTGTGCAATAATAGTACATTATGATACAAGTGTGCTATGTTGGTCATTACACTCGAGTCGGTTTTTAACATTGCGTTTCATCATTAGCAAACGTATGAAATCCCAAATCATCATTGGCATATGAGGTGGAAGGACGCGGTTCAGGGCAGAACTTCTTGGATTGTGGCTCCAAATGGATTGCTTGTGTTATTTTGGCACTTATGTCGGCTTTATTTTGGATGGAGTCCTCAATATATGACTCGGCGACATTATTAGATCGCCATCCCCATGGCGTTTTAAAGTCAATATATCGGCTCCTGAATTAGCCAGCAATGTAGCTGAAGTCCGCCTAAAACTGTGTCCAGTGTAAGCGTCAGCCTGTGGTAAGCCTAAAAACTTGGCAATTTCTCTAGGCATCGATCCAAATTTGTTCACTCCGATAGGCTGACTCGTGCATTTGCCGTTTTGAAAATTTTGGAAGAACCGGTCAGATTTTCCTTTTGTTGAACGTAAACTTTCATATTTTTTCACTATTTCATAAAATGGTCCGTGAATAGTAAATGACCGAGGAATTTTATTTTTAGTGTTCGGAATTTTGACAAGTAGCATCTCTCCGTGATTCTCTATATCTTTTGTCGTAATGTTGTTTAATTCCTGACGCCTACAGGCACCAGTAATTCCGAATATTTGAAAATAAATAAAATCATAATTAAGTTATAATAATCGTACTTAGTTCCTATTATATCAACACTCACAATACCGCCTACAAATATTATAATAATGAATACAAAACTAAATAGTGGAACTGACCTTTGTCGCTAGATATTGATTATCCGGTGCTTCTTTAATGAACTTCTCCACTTCATTAGGTGTTAAAACCTTGGATTTTCGACTGTAAAAGCCGTCTGAACGTCTTTTCAAGAATGCAGTTAGATTGGTGTACGCTTTGATGTCAATTGCATTTTTATTCTGCACGGTACTCTTCAACATAGAATATATACACCAAAGCGAACTAGGTTTATACCTCTTCGCCAGTTCACTAAAGTAAGCCATGAACACGTTCTCTGAGAAAGAGCTTGCATTTTTGCTATTTTTCCATTGAATGAAATTTGCGTAGGCTTGCATGTATTTATCTTTTGATTTTGAGGACAAAAGACTATCACTCGCATTTTGCGCTTCAACTATGATATCTGGCGGCGTACACTCGATAAGTAATTCTTCGTTATCTAAATTCGACATTTTACAAAACAACACTAACGAAATGCAATACTGTGAATAAACTTAACAAACAGAAACCCATTTAAAAGATGGCGGCCGTAATTTTATTTTTTCGCGCGCTCAGCGCTGCATGCGCGCGCAAGTCTGAGATAAGGGCACCGGCAAAGTAGCTAATCAGCCACTAATAATTAAATTTAAAAATTAAAATAATTTATAAATTTTGAAATTGGGTATTTATAGGTAAAAATACACCGTCAAAATATAAATACCAACAAGCTAACAAGCAGTTTCATGAAATTCTTTAATTATTTTTCTACTCCTGTACTTTTATCTGTCATTTACATAGTCACGAACACTAATATAAAGACATACAAAATAAGTTTGCAAAAAAAAAAATTAGGGGTGCACTCCATACATAAAACTAAGTCAAATTTTTTTTTTCATTATGACCCCCCCGTGTGGCACATCAATGATAGGCATTTCAAAATAAATATAAGGTTTCTTAGCATTTTTTTTGATTAAGTGAATAGAGTCGGAGATAATCGCTCCGAAAGTCACTAAAATTCTGTCCCCCCCCTCTAATTTTTGAACGGTGTATTTTAAAAATATGGAAAAATTCATGGACAAGGGCTTGTTAATTTCATTCACCGAAAATTGTTTTGAAAAAGGTCGGTTCAGAGGTTTTCGAGATATTGCTGAAAAACTGCCTTCCTCAAAGAAAAGCACGTAAGTGCCGTAAAATTTCTGTGACGATACGACCTTTTTAATAGGCACGGAACCCTTCGTTTTGCGTGGTCCGACACGCACTTGGCCGGTTTTTATGATTAAGTGAATAGAGTCGGAGATAATCGCCCCGAAAGTCACTAAAATTCTGTCCCCCCCCCCCCTCTAATTTTTGAACGGGTTATTTTAAAAATATGGAAAAATTCATGGACATAGGGCTTGTTAATTTCATTCACCGAAAATTGTTTTGAAAAAGGTCGGTTCAGAGGTTTGCGAGATATTGCTGAAAAACTGCCTTCCTCAAAGAAAAGGACGTAAGTGCCGTAAAATTTCTGTGACGATACGACCTTTTTAATAAGCACCCTTCGTTTTGCGTGGTCCGACACGCACTTCGCGGACACGACACGCACCCCTAAAAAATTTTTTTTTGTCATTTTAATTACAAAACTATGTAGCGGCTAACAAAATACACCTATCCTCAAAATTTTATTCAAATACACCTTATAGTTTTCGAGTAAAATGCCTGTGACATACGGACAGACGGACAGACGGACAGACGGACATGACGAAACTATAAGGGTTCCGTTTTTGCCATTTTGGCTACGGAACCCTAAAAACCGGCCTTCTATCCCAAACTCGTCCAGCAATCCCTTACTTCACGGCCTCTGCAGTAATGTACTATTATTGTTTATTTGACGCATGATATTCATTATATGTTGGTATACCGCTAGTATTGTTAAGAGGTGTTTTCTGAACCCGTATTGATTTCTGTCTAGGATTTGGTATTCAAAAAAGTCATACACTCGATTTGACATAAATTTTTCATAATTTTTTGTCACTGAGGGTAGTGCTATTGGCCGATATTGGCTTGGATGGTTGGCATTGCCTACCTTGTTGTCCCTTGTTGGTTTTAAAATGGGTT
The DNA here is from genome assembly GCA_932294315.1 of Epinotia nisella. Taxonomy (NCBI): domain Eukaryota; kingdom Metazoa; phylum Arthropoda; class Insecta; order Lepidoptera; family Tortricidae; genus Epinotia; species Epinotia nisella. The sequence continues at coordinate 2,139,623 of OW028693.1, forward strand.
TAATTTTTGAGATTTTGGGTTGATCTGGAAATTTCCTTCGTTAAATGATTGATTAATTAATCGTGTCAGTGGTTGTATTAGTTCTGCCGAACATTGTTTAATAAGGACTGGCGGTATTTCGTCGACCTCGAAGCTGCTTTTATTTTTTAATTGTCTGATAATTTTTGTTACCTCGGTTTCGGTAACGGGTTGCAAGAACATGGAATTCGCGGTGGGGGTAAGCACGCGCGGCGCTGCCGACCGCGGTCCCGCGTTGGTCTCTCCTACCGCCGCGAAGTGTTCGTTAAACAAGTTCGCCACCTCAGCGGGTGATGTAACTACCGAGTTAGTTGTTTTAAATGTTATATTTTTATAAGTGCGGCCATTTTGTCTATTTGTTAGCCTGCTTATGATTGACCACATAGTTTTGCCTTTGTTTTTTGATTTTTTCATGTTCCTGACATAATTTATTCTCCTTGACAATTGTATACAACAAGTATCTGTTCAAACTTTTTGTAATGGTTTCGTATAACTGAATTTTTAATTACATTTGCTAGTATTTTTAACTGACTTTTTTATGTTGGCACGACTTTTTTTTTATTAGTACTAATAAGTGTTGTTTTTGGGCTGATATGATGATGTATTCAAAATAAAAATATTATACAATAAATAACTACTACAAATTACTAAATCTAACTTAACCTATGGGGCCTACACTATATTTACATATATCCCTTAGTGGCATTGATTTAGATCAATGCCACTTGCTGGTGGGGTGCCCATAAGGCTCGCTGCATTTCCTCCTTGAATGGCAATGCCAATGCGTCGAGCGAGGAACGAGCCAGCCCTATGGTCACCAGTGGCGCGTATGAGCATTTTGGAGATTTTGTGGAATAATTTTAGGGCCTCCTGCTGAGGTCTCTACGGCAAACGCCGTAAATACGTAACTGTCACCTAAAGATGCGTATTTGCGGCGCTTTGCAGCTTCAGCAGCGGCGGCCGCACTGCCCGCCTTCGACGACGTCGTGCCGAGGTGGGACGGCGCTAGGGTGTCCACGCATGTAGCGTCCCAGATTAATGGCCGTCCCCGTTGCCACGGCACGAGGGTGAGTCCGTCGGGCCTCTTTCCGTCGTCACGCGCCAGGCCATTAGGTTCCAGTGTGGCTGGCACGCTGACGCTGGCCAGAGCTCGACGGATGATGTCGTTGAGACAGACTTGGCGGGACAGGCGACCGGCGCTTCTGGAGTGACGATGATGATGATGTGCAGGTACGACGACGTGGTGTGGCACAAGCTGGGCGCGTGCTCGTGGTGGCCGGCGCGCGTGCTGGCCCCGGGGGCCGCGCCGGAGCGCCTGCGCGCGCGCCGGCACCGCCCCGGGGACTACCCGCTGCGGTATTACGGTAAATACATCGTGTCTTCAGACGATAACACTAGCTGGGTAAGACCTGTCCAAGATCTGGAAGACCTCGGACAAGTGGAATACCACCCGCAGACGCGGCGCTTGCGAGATAGCGGTGTGGTGTGCGTTCTCTCATGGTGTCTCAGGGTGAGTAACCCTAAGGGATGGACGGTCTGCACTGTGTAACCTAATACTGGTGGCTCTAGGAGGTGTAGAACACGCGAGCTTTCCTCTTTCAAAAAAAAAATTTTTTGAATTTCGAAAAAAGTGGATTGTTAAAAAAACTATGTAATCAAGGAACCTGCTCACTAAATTTCACGAGAATCGGTTGAAGAATGCGACCTGTAGAGGAGAACAGCGGGTCAGACAGCGGATTTTCGGCCCAAGCTGAAGCATAGAACTTCGTTCGATAAGCTTAGCTTAATTTAGGACTAGGTCGATTTGTGTATGTCTGTCTCCAAATATAATACGCTTGAGAAAAGTTGAAATAACTAGTTGTATACAGGCACGTTGAACCACGCGTGGAGCCGCAGCAATCGCCTGTGCCTGTTCCTGCCGGCGCACGGCGCGCGCGGCCGCGACCCGGCGCTCGCCGCCGCCGTCATGGACGCCGCCGACGACTACATCCGGGTCTACCTCACTTACTGAGGGGTCTACCTCACCTAGCGAGAGAATGCAACATCCGGGTCTACCTCATCTAGCTACGGGATGCTACATCCGGATCTACCTCACCTAGCTAGGGGATGTCACATCCGGGTCTACCTCACCTAGCTAGGGGATGTCACATCCGGGTCTACCTCACCTAGCTAGGGGATGTCACATCCGGGTCTACCTCACCTAGCTAGGGGATGTCACATCCGGGTCTACCTCACCTAGCTAGGGGATGTCACATCCGGGTCTACCTCACCTAGCTAGGGGATGTCACATCCGGGTCTACCTCACCTAGCTAGGGTATGCTCTATCCGGGTCTACCTCACCTAGCTAGGGGGTGCTACATCCGGGTCTACCTCACCTAGCTAGATGTGCTACATCCGGGTCTACCTCACCTAGCTAGGAGTGCTACATCCGGGTCTACCTCACCTAGCTAGGGGATGCTACATCCGGGTCTACCTCACGTAGCTAGGAAATGCTACATCCGGGTCTACCTCATCTAGCTAGGAAATGCTACATCCGGGTCTATCTCACCTAGCTAGGGGGTGCTACATCCGGGTCTACCTCACCTAGCTAGGGGGTGCTACATCCGGGTCTACCTCACTTAGCTAGGAAATGCTACATCCGGGTCTACCTCATCTAGCTAGGAAATGCTACATCCGGGTCTATCTCACCTAGCTAGGGGGTGCTACATCCGAGTCTACCTCACCTAGCTAGGGAATGCTACATCCGGGTCTACCTCACCTAGCTAGGGGATTAGGGTGTTGCTTAAAATCCGAAAGTTTTAAATTTCAGTGAGACACCCTATTATATTGGTCTAATACGTGAAAAAATTACGTCTGTTTTTTATTTTTATTTTTGGATAACATTTAGGGGTCGCTACCGAATTTTGAAACTCTTTATGGTTGCGTTTCTCCATAGTAAGTTTTTTTTTTAATTTTAACATTTTTCTAGTTTATTGAGCTACATTTGATAAAGAAGGAATAAACAATCGAGAAAATACGATTTTGGTTTACGAAATGTTCGACGCTTATTTGAAATCAAATATAAAGTCTTAAAATCATCGCCAAAGTCCGTTTTTAGCATATTTAGCACAATAAAATTCATTTTTGAATTACTGACTGAAATTTAGTGATTTTTTTATGTTTTCCAGATTATTCATTTCCTATCATTAAATGTAGCTCATTAAAAAAGTAAAATGTTAAATATATAAAAAAAACCTTACTATGGCGAAATGCAAACATTAAAGAATTTCAAAATTCGGTAGCGACCCCTAAATCTTATCCAAAAATAAAAATAAAAAACAGACGTAATTTTTTCACGTATTAGACCAATATAATAGGGTGTCTCACTGAAATTTAAAACTTTCGGATTTTAAGCAACACCCTATAGGGGATGCTACATCGGGGTCTACCTCACCTAGCTAGGGGGTGCTACATCCGGATCTGCCTCACCTAGCTAGGGGATGTTACATCCGGGTCTACCTCACCTAACTAGGGGATGCTACATCCGAGTCTACGAGGTTATTTATTAAGTACTAGCTGCCCTGCCTGCACGGTATAAAATACAGCCCGTTCACGATAAGCGCGGACCCGGCATCGACGAACGGTCGGTTCCGGCGAGGTCCATTAGAGTAACCGGGTTGTACGGTCGAGGAAAATGAAGGTTTATTTATTTTATTTTATTTATTTATTGCACATGCCACAGGTTTGGCACATGTCAACTCTATTTAAATAACGTTAAGGTCCAAAAGTGCTAAACATTTAATTTCATCGACCATACAACTAAATGTATCACACCTAGCGAGAGTGTTATACATGCGGGTCTACCTCACCTAGCGAGTGTATTAACTACATCCTGGTCGGCCTGGCCCCTATTTCACCAAATCGACAATTGGGTACTTTCCTGGGTAAAAAAAAATGTAATTATATTTAGTCCGTCAGTTAGATTATCAAATAATGATGAAGATATAGCCCGTTAAAGTTCCGCGTGACGTCACATTATGGTACTTTTTAGCATATTGTGACGTCACGCGGAACTTTAACGGCCTATATCTTCATACTTGTTTAATTGACAAACAAAAAAAATCGTATCCAATATTTTTAATAATCTAACTGACGGACTAAATAGTTTATATTTAGGAAAGTAGCCAATTGTCGCTTGACAATGACAATTCGACTTACACGGCTGCGTCGACAGTTTAAGGTCAGGTTGCTGGAGAGTTTATTGACCCAGCAATGTACGTGGGATTGACATTGTTAAGATTGTGAAATAGGGCCCTAGTGACGCTAGGTCTACATTACCTAGAGACTTACGAACGCAGTCCGCGTTTTTTATAATCCTCAACTTCATTCCTCAATACTTTTATTAGTATTTTCTCATCTGCCCAAAAAGATTATCAATATACAATAATTGTATTGACAGCAGCTCTATCTACTTCAGCTGTAAAAATCTATTTGCCTATTTTCGATTATTATTAGCACAATCTCATGGGTCCTGGATTTGGAACTCACCGGGGATCTTGAACAGTGATACGAGTAACTGTGTCATATTGACTAGTTAACTAACCCTTTAATGTGTAAATGACATTGCAGTGTTTTATCACAGTTAAATCTCGCGAAGTATCCAAAACCTACGACTCAAAATAAACTGTACAAGTTGTACAGTCAAAATCAAAAGTAACTACGCAAACACTATTCATTTCATTCATTTATTTATTCATTTTAACAATATACATTGTGTCTGAAATATGTCAATCTTAAAAATAGTAACAAAAAAACTCTATTTCAATTAATTATAAATATAAATTTTCAAGAGCCTATGTTATCAAAATCATTTAAACTTAACTACGAGTATGTCAAATAATAATTGTAATAAATAAATGTCACTAAGGTTCCAAATAAATAAAATAATGTTATAAATTATCAAAATATTTAAACTTAACTACCAGTATGTCAAATAATTATTGCAATAAATAAATGTCACTAAGGTTCCAAATAAATAAAATAATATTATAAATTATCAAAATCTTTTAAACTTAACTACCAGTATGTCAAATAATAATTGCAATAAATAAATGTCACTAAGGTTCCAAATTAATAAAATAGTATATATATGTTTCCGGAATAAATATTTTTCATTTCATTAATCCCGGCCCTGATTACAGAATTCCTCTATTGAATAATAACACTTCCTCAGCAAGAAAGACTTTAGTTTATTTTTAAATATGTTGCTGTTGGTGATTGACTTTAGCTCCAGAGGTAATTTATTAAATAGAACTATATTCTGATATCCCGCACTATGAAAAGGGAATAAGAGCTTTTGACGTCTTACTTTTGATGGTGACTGTACGGGTTTTTTTTTATTTTGAAATGGCTCAATAATTTCGATTAAGGAATATTTTTAATTAAAGTGACAAATCTGTAAATTAATCAGACAGTAATAATATTTCAATCGATGAATCGTGTCGGTTTTTATCAGTAGAATGTTTCTATCAAATAGGTACACAAGTAAGCACTTATAAAGTGACATCCTTAAAAGGATTAAAAATATTATCTTATCGCTGATTTATTTATTTTGTATTAATCATACATTGTCAATTCATATACAGCTAATATAATATAATAAACTAAACCTAACTATATCTTATCGCTTAGATGTGCAAAGATAAATAAAATTAATTTCAATGATAAGAAACCGTTTAAATAACAGTCAATCATCTTGACTCACTGTCTCACTGTTATCTTGCGATTATGCGAAGTGAATGCTGATTAAATAAATCGTTTATGCGAATTTAAAGTTGTGATATTAGTTTGGAATTGTAGAACAGAATTTGTTGATTTTTTATTTTATCCATGAGAGGACTGTGCACCACAGTGAGACGTGTATAGTATAGATAGGCTGATGATTGATTTTTTATTTTATTTTATGACATCAGGATCTTTGAAGATAAATTGATCTTTTAATCGATGTTAATCGTTTTGTGTTTTAGCTTGTTTGAAATAAAATTTATGTTGATTTTTTCTAATGGTTTTATTGCGAACTTGACTAAATAGCCCGAGGATGTGTGAATGAAACAAAATATTTATATATAGCATTTTTTTATTTAAATTTTACATAAAAAATAATACTTTAAATAATTCAACACTTTACAAAAGCATGATAAGCCATTGACTTTTGTACTTATAAAAAACATTAGCCTCCTCCTTTGGCAGTCGGGTAAAAATAAACCTTAATTGGTATTAACATTATTTTACATACGTCCATACAAAAATCAGATATATCTCTCAAACATTACAGCCGTATACAGATTTAAACGTTAACCCATTCGCCGCCACAGATGAACTCATTGAACCAAATAATACCGTCCATGATATCCGACAGGTTTGCTGCCAATAACTTATAGTCTGGACGTTTAGGTATTTAAAAAAATGTAAACAAAAAACACCACGTGACTTGGTCTTTCAGCCAATAAGATAATACCATAGATACAAAAAGTTGCCATGATTGGTTGAATGACCAAGTCACGTGGGTTTTTTTGTTTACATTTTTTTAAATACCTAAACGTCCAGACTATAGTGTTGAATCCGAAAAAAACGAAATGTATGAACTTCACACTAGCGAACTCAAATATAAAACTTAATGCTGAAACCATAGAATTTGTAGTCAACTGTATTCTTAGGTATTACGTTAGACTCTAAACTGCAGTAGGGTTCCCACATAACTATGATAAGAAGTAGGTTGAGCTCCGCTGCTTTTGCAGTCAGGAGAATAAGGCAGCTTACCAACGTAGCAACGGCACGGTTAGTTTACTTCGCTTACTTTAACAGTATAATTACTTATGGTCTTATTTTATGGGGATCAGCAGCAGATATTGAGACTGTATTTATTTTACAAATTATAAAAACCCCCGATTTTTTCATTTCAAAGTTCAATATCTCAAAAACGGCTGAACCGATTTTGATGAAAAATGGCTAAGATCACTCAGGTTAAAATTATCTACGACACAAAAAAACTGCATTCTAATCGGTCCATCCGTTTGGGAGATACGATACCACAGACAGATACACAGACACGTTAAACTTATAACACCCCTCTCTTTGCGGGGGTTAAAATGTAGATTATATTGTATGATAAGGGACTAAAATAAGCCATATTACCACGACATGGTTATTTTCCCGAGCGAAGTGAGGGAAAATACTTCGAGGGGTAATATGGCTTTTAGACCCGAGTTATATCCATGAGGACATCTAGAAGCCCAAATTTCATGAAGCTAGCTCAAACGGTTATAAAGATATGAAGGTCTAAAAGTCGTAAATTTTGGTACTGACTGACATATAGTACCTAAACCTAACCTACTTCTAGATGACCTAGAAGGATGAAATTTGGAATCCAGCTCGGTAATTGTGTGTAAGCGTAGGAAAAAATCTAAAAATAAAAGTAGTTAAAAAATAGGGGGGGTCCCCATACATTATTTTTTAATTGTAGCGTTGGAACCGTTACAAGCAGATATTTGAAACTATCCCAACATATGTATTATTATCGATAGATCTTAAAGTAGGTTAGATTTGACTTGGCCAGTTTTTATCAGAATTAAAAAAAAAACCATACTAATATTATAAATGGGAAAGTGTATGTGTTTGTGTGTTTGTTTGTTTGTTTGTTTGTTTGTTTGTCCGTCTTTCACGGCAAAACGGGGCGTCGAATTGACGTGATTTTTTAAGTGGAGATAGTTGAAGGGATGGAGAGTGACATAGGCTACTTTTTGTCTCTTTCTAACCTCCTACTTCCCCAAAATGGGGGGTGGAAGTTTGTATGGAGCATTCCGCAATTTTCAAGGTAGAAAGCAAAAAATTGGTATGCGGACTATTTGTGACTAACAAAAAAATCGTGCATCATTTTTTTTTGGAAATCTGCACCCAACCCCTTAAAAGAGGGGGTGAAATTTTATATGGGGGTCCAGATATGTAGAGTCGATATGTAGAGTCGAGTGTGTCCACTGTGTACTTAGATAGGTGTCATATTGACTCTACATATGTAGAGCCAATATATAGAGTCAATATGTAGTCGATATGTAGAGTCGACACCTATCTAAGTACACAGTGGACATCTATCTAAATATGTAGAGTCGATATGTAAAGTCGATATGTAGAGTCGATATGTAGATTCGATATGTAGAGTCTATGTTCGATATGCAGAGTATATGTAGAGTCGATCTAAATATATAAAAGACTGAAACTGAGATGCACCTTTTTTGTAGACGGTTAACATTACTCTTAGTACGCGGGCGAAGCCGCGGGCAAAAGCTAGTATATATATACAATACAATACAATACAAATACTCTTTATTGCACACCTCACACAAACAAAGCAGTTACATAGAGAAACAATACAATAACATGTAGGTAGAGGTAGACAACAGGCGGATATAGTACAATGAAGGTAAACTAAAAGAGAACTATGAACTAGACTTATAAACTAAATATAAAATACCCCACCCAGTTCACCCGCTTGAGGCATGGTCCCTAGGACGCTTGCTGCATTGCCTCTTTGCACTGCTAGGCTTAGACGCTGGGCAAAGAAGGAACCGGCCCTGTGGTCGCCTGAAACACCAATGAGCCGGACCGACACCTCTTTCATAAATTTTTTGGTGTCGGACGACCAAGGGCCCAAAGTCTCCACCGCAAGAGCTGCGAATTCGTATTCATTGGTGAGGAATGCGTACTTTCGGCGTTTGGACATTTGGGCTTGGTCAGCGACAGTCCCAGGTTTTCGAGCCGACCCTTCGACGTGGGACGGAGCCAGCGTGTCTATGCAGGTGGCGTCCCACGCTAAAGGGCGGCCTAGGCTCCAAGGCACGAGAGTGCAACCGTCAGGTCTCTTCCCGTCAGAAGCGGAAAGGCCCATTGGTTCCAGCGTCGCAGGGAGAGCTGCGGTGCTGAGTGAACGGCGGATGAGGCCGTTTATTGTGGCGTGCCTGAATAGACGACCGGCGCTCATAGGGCAGTGCAAACCATGACGACCCAGTGAGTCCACGGGTTGGGAACAGCGGCTGCATGCGTGAGGCTCACATATTTTGAGGCCCAGGCGAAGGCACACTGCTATTCGTAGTGCAGAGGGGTCTAGAACGGAGCCAAGGTTACGTGACGGGAGCGCGTGCAACCAGTGCCCTGATTCTTTTTCTGAAACCGCCATTAGTCTGGCTCGTTCGTAGTTATTGGCGGGATCGTCGAGTAGGGAATGGAAGGTGTTGTTTAATTTGAAATAATCCCAAGCAGCCTGATTCGATTTTTCGTCTGGCATTTGCTCGTTGGGGTTTTCCGCTCTCCAAGCACATTCTGCGTCTGTCAGGCACGACACCGGGACATTCATGGTTGAAGGTACGTTAAGAATACCACCAATGAGGGTGAGCGTGTTGTTGACAGACGCAAGAAATGCCGGGAGAGCCAGACTGCCTGTCGAGTGGATACCGACCGCCAAATTTTATAGGGAGAATTGCTTGTGACCAACTGCGAGGGCAAAATGTTATATTGATAATTTTGCAAATTGTGTCTTTTAAAATTTGGTCTATATTTGCCGTCAGTGAGGGAAATTTCCAAACAGGGGAACATCGGAGTATGTACATAAATTTCGGTGAAAATAAGCAAAGTCGCAGAATGTACATAGCCATGTGTGGGTTAATTTGGAAGAGAAGTTCTGAGCAGCTATGAAAATGGTCAATTTTAGCATTTATGGACACAGGAATTGATTCGTCAAAAATGGGGGCTCCTAAAAGAGTGAGAGTGTCGTGAGAAAGTATAGAAATATTTGGTGTAAGGATGTTAATATCATTAATGATTGACGTGCGGATGTTGGGTGGGATGCTTTCTCCAATGAAAATCTCACACTTATTGAAGTTGATTGTCAAGCCGATTTCAGCAAACCGATCAATAATTGTTTGGAGATCGGCTATAACTGTCGATCTTTTACCTCCAATAGTGCCGTCATCGAGGTACCAGATGTTTAAATCAGATGTAAGCAAAATCTATCGGCAACCTCAAATCCCTTCTTAAAGAACATTATTTGTCTCTCCCCTAACCCTGATTGTATTTTTGGCTGACTGTTTATGTATCATTATATTTGTGTTTGTGTTATTTGTATATATGTATGATTGTGTGTGTATGTTTATATATAGAGGTATTTATGTACGTTTATTTTTATAATTTCTTGATTTTTGATTGATAATAATCTCTGCACCACCTACTGCATAATCTAGTTTTATCTCTTTCTCCGATACCCAAAGGTTGTCTGGAAGAGATCGCTCTTCAGCGATAAGACCGCCTGTTGTCTACCTCTACCTACATGTTATTGTATTGTTTCTCTATGTAACTGCTTTGTTTGTGTGAGGTGTGCAATAAAGAGTATTTGTATTGTATTGTATTGTATTGTAAGCTGGGTGATAATTGGGTGGATGGCTAGATTAAAACCGGTCAAGTGCGAGTCTGACTCGCGCACCGAGGGTTCCGTACGACCAAGGAACTCGGTATGTACAGTAAGGGAAATGTATTCATTCACGTACCACCGTAGAACCCTGTTGCAATTGACAGGCCGCCGTCACTCAAACTCGAGTGGTATGTCACCTTATTGCGATAGAGTTCTACGGTGGTACGTTAATACATTTCCCTTACTGTATGTTGGTTTTTCAGCGATAATTCTTTATCAAGTGAATTAATTTCGATAATTCTTTTTTTATTTGCTACAAGGTACTTTCAGAACACTTTCATACGAATTTGAAGGAAAAAAATTAAACACAGAAGTATTAAATTACAAACAAAATTAACATATGATTTTTGATGAATAAAAAAATTACGCTAGATAGAGGTCTCGTTATACTTTTCCGGTAATATTCACGTTAATATTAATCATATATATTATTCTCAAATTTTTCGCTTGGTTAACTTCGGAGATAAGGGGGGGAATGGTATTTTTTTCAAAGTTCAAAGTTCAAAGTGCTTTATTTGTAAAACATAGGTATAACTGAAAGATACAGAGGTGTTAAATTATTATAGCGAACCACTATGTTTTGCCATTTGGCGTACAAAAACATTAGATATATTACATTGCATTACACTACATTATATAAAAAAGGTCAATTTCATTTTCATAATAATAATATCCATTTTCAACATTTTTCTTTATAAATCAAAATTTTACCATTGTAGAAAAAAAAAGAAAAACTGTTTTAGAATGTACAATTCAAGCCCTTTCATATGATACCCCACTTGGCCTACTAACTAGACTTTGAATTTTTGTGCCCCCTCTTATCCGCCCTTTTTTAGGTTTCCGTAGCCAAAATGGCAAAAACGGAACCCTTATAGTTTCGTCATGTCCGTCTGTCCGTCTGTCCGTATGTCACAGGCATTTTACTCGAAAACTATAAGGTGTATTTGAATAAAATTTTGAGGATAAGTGTATTTTGTTAGCCGCTACATAGTTTTGTAATTAAAATGACAAAATAAAAATTGTTTAGGGGTGCACTCTCCATACATATAACTAAAAGTCAAAAAAATTTTTTTCATTGTGACCCCCCGTGTGGCACATCAATCGATAGGCCTTTCAAAATAAATATAAGGTTTCTTAGCATTTTTTTTGATTAAGTGAGTAGGGTCGGAGATAATCGCCCCGAAAGTCACTAAAATTCTGTCCCCCCCCTCTAATTTTTGAACGGTGTATTTTAAAAATATGGAAAAATTCATGGACATAGGGCTTATTAATTTCATTCACCGAAAATTGTTTTGAACAAGATCGGTTCAGAGGTTTTCGAGATATTGCTGAAAAACTGTCTTCCTCAAAGAAAAGGACGTAAGTGCCGTAAAATTTATGTGACGATACGACCTTTTTAATAGGCACGGAACCCTTCGTTTTGCGTGGTCCGACACGCCGACCAACCGGCCGGTTTTTATACAAATTAAAAGTATATATTAAAATTTTCCATACACGAGGATTAACTTTGTTTACAACTATTCCAAATTTCAAATCAATAGCATTAGTAGTTCCTGAGATATTTGACTTTGTGACAGACAGACAGACGGACGAAGTCGCACCGGACCCATCGCCCATAAGGGTTCCGTTTTTACCTTTTTGGTCCGGAACCCTAAAAATGACAGGGCCAAGTGGGTCTCCTTGCTGGCAACCTACGCAAGAAGGAATTTCATTGTCCCTGTACATAAGTTTTGAGGGAAATCCATAGCACTGCCATAAGTACGAATATATTTCTGGAAGTTCGTTTTCAATTTGGGTCAATAGGAGGACGCCCCTGTCAACAGAATTAAATGAATTTTTAACATCAATTTTAACTAGAATTTCGAAATTTTGGCTGCTAAGAAAAGTCCGGGTTGCATGAACTGCTCCCTCACAACCACCTTTCAACCCAAAACCCAGCTGGATGGGTTTAAATTTTTCTGTCAAACGGGAGTGAAACTCACGACAACATATTTTAGAGGTGAGGCGTCGTAACGTGCTCCCTACTGCGATCGGGCGAAAACCACCATCTTTTTTTTTTAAAGCAATAAGATTGGCCCCATAAAGTATGTGGACAACATCAGCGCAAACTTTCCCGGCAAGCATTACGTTCGTAAGAGCAGTGAGTTCCTTCAGTAGAGTCTCGCCAGCATCACCCGCAAGTGGACTCGTAAGGTCTTTTAAATGCTGTGGAGTAATCCCGTCCAAACCGCCCGCAGAGCCAGCGGGGAAAGAGAGAACTGCCTGTAGAACGGCGGTTTTTGACACCTGCAGCGGTTGCTGTGAATTAGATGGTGGATTAGGTGGTTGCGAGGAAGCTGAGGCAGTAGGATGTTTATCTTGGAGAGCACTGAGCACGGCAGGAGAATAAGTTGCTAAGGTATCGCTAGAAAAAAGTAACCTAGTGGCACCTTTTAGGTCCCCGTCGGATAATTTATTTTCAATCGATTTGCATATATATATAAAAATAAATAAACATCTTGGGACAATTCACACCAATTGATCTAGTCCCAAACTAGGCAAAGCCTGTACTACTGTATATATGTTGAATAACTTTATAAAATGATTGATGTAATGAAAACTGGTCAAGTCAAATCTAACCTACTTTAAGATCTCACATTTTTAAATAACAGCAATTGTTATAGGTATCCAATAAAGCAAAGAAATAGAGTTTAATATTTGTTCATAATGTTATTTTGTTCCTTTAAATACATATTTGGATTTTGCGTAACTTGGCACTCATTTAGATCTCCATCCTTTTTGCGGCGAAGCACACAGCCAAGCATAATTTTTGTATTGAACTTGGCTCTCCTTTTTTACATTTATGGTTTTGGTGGGTACGAAATTCTGACTCCACGAAGAAACGCCTCTGATCGTCTACAGGCGCATTCAAACGGCGCGGGCAGCGTACGGGCACAGGATAAAGCAAGATAGACAGCAGTCTATCTCGCTCAATCTCATAGCTTATGCCGCCATGCAGTCATCCACGTTTGAACGCTTGGACGCGCTATTAACGGTCAGAGACTTAGTTAGTTCGATTAGTTTATTAATGAAGTTATGAAAGTAGTGGTTTTTCAGCGTCGATCGCGCGAGACGACCTCCCACTTATGCTACACCTCTCATGTCTCCTTACAATGCCAGACTAGAGTCAAGCTCAACAGGGTCTTCTTTCCCCGCTGTTTCTCCCAAACCCGTTCCCTTGGCTGTGGTTTCGCTAGATAGTGTGGGTAGATCTGATTATGTATGTATAATGCATGCGTGAATGTGGGTAAATGAATAAAGTGAGTCTTAGCCCGAACACGGTGTTTGATTTACATGTTCGACATGGCGCAGCCGAAATAAAAGAACCTATTGAAAGTTATTGCATAAAACCTAGTTACAGTCTGCGTAGTTAAGTGTCAGTATACGTATGTGCTGTAGGCATTGGGATTTAGTGACAATTTGTGCGAAGAATAACTAAAATTTCGATCATGGAATCGATTTTGCCACCGCCGCCGCCATTTTTGTTCGTTAATAATTTAGACAACGTTACATCGGGGAACTTATCGAAAGAATGGGAAAAGTGGAAAAGTTCGTTTATTATTTACTACGAAGCGTGTGAATTAAAAAACAAGGAGAAAAAAGTCCAGATTAACATACTATTGCATATCGTCGGCGAGCAGTGTCGTGAAGTATACGAACAATTTGACAAAACATCTATAACGACATTGGCTGAATTGTTAGCAAAATTTGACTCATTTTTTCTGCCGAAAAAGAATCTGACAATTGAAAGGCACAGATTTTTTACACGCGACCAACATGATGGCGAGTCAATTGAGCAGTATTCGTTTGAATTGAAAAAACTGGCAAGTTCATGTGAATTTAAGGACCTAATGGACACCCTAATTAGAGACAGACTTATTTGTGGAATAAAGGAAGATGCCCTTCGGGAAAGACTACTGCGTGAACCGGATTTAACGCTTAAAAAAACATTAGATATTTGTAACGTTGCGCAAATTTCGAAGCTACAGGCTGGGGTGATAAAGAAAGAGTCAGTGGAACATTATGCCTATGAGCTCCAAGGTGATTACATCGGACAGGAACCGGTTTATAGTGGCGGTAGTGCAGTAAATCAGGTGATGTGGGTATCGCGGCGAGGAGCGCCTGCGCATAGAGGTGCAGCGCGCGGCTGGTCCCGCGCCCGGCGGCAGCCGTCGCGTCCCCACGCACCCCCCGTTCCGCCTGCGCCCGGGTACCGCCGAGGCCCTATGATGCAACGTAATCAGCTGGCGCATAATCAAGGTCGTGGAACTGAGTATAACGTATGGTGTTCGAGTTGTGGATATGAGCATATAAACTCTAGATGTCCTGCTATAGGCAAGAGGTGTTTGAGTTGTAATCAATTTGACCATTTCTCACGTATGTGCACCGTCCACGAGCTTCAAGCAGATGAGTCAACTGACCAGGTAATATATTATTTTTCAGGCTCACATAATGATTGGTCTGTCAATTTGACAATAAACAACTATGAAATCAAATTTAAATTGGACACTGGGGCTGACGTGAATGTACTACCACGTAGTTATTTACAAAACATAGGTATTTCCGAGCAGGAGTTAGGATCGTCGTCAGTGCGATTACGCGGTTATTCTGGTAATGACATAAGGGTTTTAGGTCATTGTAACCTGAAAATTAAGCACAAAAACCGTGACTTTATTTTAGATTTCCTGATTGCGGACGTAGATTCACCACCGATTTTAGGTCGTGATTCGTGTACAGAGTTGAATGTTGTAAAGTTGGTTTTGTCGGTAAAAAGCGATACAAACAGTGATTTTAAGCCTAGTGTTTTTAGAGAATATGTTGACGTATTCGAGGGGGTAGGTTGCATGCCCGGGTTTTATAAAATTGAGCTCAATGATAATGTCAGGCCTGTGGTACACGCACCGAGGAAGCTTCCTGTAGCCTTAAAAGATGCAATTAAATGCAAATTGGACGAGATGGTTAAAGACGGGATTATTGCGAAGGTCGAGGGTCCGACAGACTGGGTCAGCAGCATGACCGTTGCCAGAAAAGCCAATGGGGACATTAGGATTTGCTTGGATCCACGTGACCTAAACCAAGCGATCAAACGGGAGCATTTTAAGCTGCCGACTTTAGACGAAATCACCGCGAATTTGGGGGGATCCAAGTACTTCAGTACCTTGGATGCAAAACAAGGTTTCTGGCAACTAAAGCTACATGCAGATAGTACGGATCTTTGTACTTTTAATACTAGTTTTGGTAGGTACAAGTTTTTGCGTGTCCCTTTTGGAATTACCTCTGCTTCGGAGGTTTTTCACAAAAAAATGTATGAACACTTTGATAATATTCCAGGTGTATGTTTGTTCATCGACGATTTACTAATTTACGGGAGTACCAAGGAAGAACACGACCGTAGATTAAAAATGGTATTAGATAGGTGCAGAGAAATTAACTTAAAATTGAACAAAAACAAATGTAAGATTGGCTTGTCGGAAATTAAATATTTGGGTCATAAAATCACTCCACATGGTATCCACCCCGATGATACACATACGTCTGCGATTAGAAACATGCCTCGACCGTCTAACGTAAAAGATTTAGAACGATTTCTTGGTATGGTTAACTACGTCGGAAATTTTATACCTAACTTGTCGGATAAAAATCATGTGTTAAGAGAGCTGCTTAAGAAGGAAATAGAATGGCACTGGAATGAAGAGCATGAGAAATCATTCAAAAGCCTTAAAGAATGTATGTCCAGTGTGCCGATTTTACAATATTACAGTTTAGATGATATGATGAGTTTAGTTATATCTGTAGATTCAAGTAAAAAT
Organism: Epinotia nisella; assembly: GCA_932294315.1. Lineage (NCBI taxonomy): Eukaryota > Metazoa > Arthropoda > Insecta > Lepidoptera > Tortricidae > Epinotia > Epinotia nisella. The sequence continues at coordinate 2,155,985 of OW028693.1, forward strand.
GGTCTTGGTGCTTGCTTGATGCAGAACAACTTGCCGGTTTGTTACGCATCACGATCCCTGACCAAAGCAGAGCAAGCTTATGCTCAGATTGAAAAAGAGCTCTTGGCTTGTGTCTATGCATGCGAAAAGTTCTATACATACATATACGGCCGAAACGATGTTACTGTAGAAACGGACCACAAGCCACTTGTTAGCATCATTCGTAAAACAATAGCATCAGCCCCCGCACGTCTGCAAAGGATGTTATTGCGCCTACAACCGTATACGTTTAAGTTAGTGTACAAGCCCGGTAAATACTTGTATATCGCAGATACCCTATCGCGCGCCGTAGAACCGGTCGGGGGGTCGACAACAGAACCGCGCGACTATTTAGATGCGCGTGCGCAAGTTTGCGCGGTCGCGGTTAGTAATCCGCTCGTAGACACACATTTCATGCAGATACAAAGGCTAACTCAAAATGATGTCGAACTACAGTTGCTAGCAAAGTACATCAAAGATGGGTGGCCAAGCCACAAGCAAGAGGTATGTAGTGAGGTTAGGTCGTACTGGGGGTACAGGGACGAATTAACTGAGGCTTACGGTATGTTATGGAAGGGCGACAGAATAATTATTCCCTCCGTTATGCGTAGTGAGATGTTAAGGCGGGTGCACATCGGTCACCTTGGTCTCGAAAAATGTAAATTAAGAACTCGTGAAGTTATGTTTTGGCCAAACATAAATACGCAATTAGAGGATTTAATAAATAATTGCCAGGCTTGTTTAATGTTTAAAAATGAAAATAGAAAGGAAACCCTCATTTCACACGAAGTACCAAATAGAGCGTGGTCAAGAGTTGGTACTGACATTTTTCACTGGAATAGTAAAAAGTTTTTAATAGTAGTGGACTATTACAGCAAGTATGTGGAAGTCACTGAATTGAGTTCTTTAACATCTGACCATGTGATACAGCACATAAAGGTAATTTTCAGCCGACAAGGTATACCAGACATTGTTATATCAGATAATGGCCCAGAATTTAGTTCGCACAGTTTTCGTGCGTTTGCCAAGTCATGGAAATTTCAGCATGTCACTTCGTCCCCCCATTATGCTCAATCTAATGGTCAGGCTGAGCGCACAGTGCAAACTATCAAGAATATGCTGAAGAAGACACAGATTGATGGCACAGAGTTTAGGTTAGCATTACTAGAATACTTGAATACTCCTATATCAAATAAATTGGCATCTCCATCTGAACTGCTTAACAACCGTAAATTAAGAAGCATTGTCCCGTGTCCGCCAAAACTCCTCAGACCAAAAGTGCACAGATGTGTTAAATCCGAGCTCCAATTGCGACAAACTAAACAAAAATTGTATTATGACAAAGGTGCCCGTGATTTGACTCCTCTCGTACCAGGTCAGAAGGTTAAGGTCCGGGTGAACAAAAAATGGGTTAATGGTGTTATAAAAGAAATTCGAGGTATACGGTCGTATTCAATAGAAATAGTAGGGGGTGGTGTTTTAATCAGGAATAGACGACATTTGCTACGCGACTCTGATCTCCGTCCGGATTCCGAGACTAAGAGCGCTGTGTACTCCATGCCTTACGATGACCTTGCCCTCCCAGCTGATAACGCGATGACGTCACTCTCGCCTGCAGCGTATGCGCAGCGGTCAGTTGGCCGCTCCATGATCGATTCTAGTGCGGTCCCAGTGTCTAATGCAAATTGTACAAACCCTAATCATTATGTTACTCATTCCGGCAGGACGGTCATACCACCTGATCGATGGGGCTACTAAACACGCCGAGTCACCAAACCAGCAGTAGTACCTACATTGCAAATAAAACAACAGCTACTTAGTGCGCGTTACATTAATATTATCTGGTCATTGAGTTGTGTTGATAATTTTGCTTGAACTCAACTTAAATTGTATTCTCATCGTTACAATTAATTATATTCCAATTGTTATATTTAGTTTTTTGTCATGCATGTTTATTGAATAATTTTGTTAAATACATATGTAAGATATATGTATACGAATGTTAGTGTTACAAATATGAATGAAATAGAATTCTAAATAAAATAGAATACCAATTGACTTACTTACGACATAACAATGTGAGAATGTATAGAAATATGTAGAAAACTCCTAATTCGAAATTGAATTTGCATGATCATAAATAATAAAAAAATAAATAAAATAGAAAAATAAACAATATAATACGGTTATTAAATTAGAACTGCAGAAACTTCTAACACAATTACCACATATTTCATACACAACTATTATTAATCTGGTAAATGCAATATATTGTAATTAATTAAAGTAGGTAGATGTAACTTAAGTTTCCTTAAAATACAATGTAAAAAATTATGTAACTCTCATGTACATTTCTCCAGAAGCATATTATAATAGAACTAATTAATACTTTATGTTAATAATTAAACAACTACACATCAGAAACATATACCTACATATTAGACTCTCAATGTTCAACTATATTTTATCGAATTCTTCTTTATAGTTAGTAAAGAACAATAAAGGATAAAAAGTACTTAGTGATAGGTAAGTTATATTACTTATATTTTAGTACACACCTGCCTATACAGGTATACAGCTTAATTGTACCTACCCAAATATAAGTTTCTGACATTGTTTTGAAAGGGATATAGGCTGTATAAGTGTAGGCGTAAGTACTTAAGATTATTTAATAAATAAAAAGGGGAGTTGTGGGTAGATCTGATTATGTATGTATAATGCATGCGTGAATGTGGGTAAATGAATAAAGTGAGTCTTAGCCCGAACACGGTGTTTGATTTACATGTTCGACAGATAGTAGATAGGGACAGTGGGAATCTCGTTATTCCTTTAATGCGCGTCACTAATTAGATGACGAGGCATTTGGCTATTTTTCAAGTAAAACAACTTCCGTCATGCCCACGTCCACGACCGTGCACGATTCTCGAGTGACCCACCGCCTCTTAGCCCGTGTGGGTCCCCGGTTGGTCTAAAATTGGCCGGGTAAATTCGGTTCTCTGATCTTATAAATTATAAGGCTACCAATAATAATCTCCTTTGTGCTTTCGTCTCGTCGACGGATTGTCTATTATCTTGACATGTAAAATTCCTATCCTAATTTCCTTAGTTAATAAAAGCCAAGTTGTATTTGGTTTCTCGCTTATTATGTATCAATTTTATTAACTAAGATAATGACGGGTTCGCAAGAAGATACCAAGATAATGATTACAAACTCCCTAGCACGATATCTCCGACCAGATAAGTTTGATGTCGAACCTACCGATCCTGCAGTCGCTGAAAAGTGGTCACATTGGCACCACACTTTTTCAAACTTCCTCGCTGAAGGAATTGCTGACGATGCTACGGATTCTATAAAACTCAAATTGTTAGTGAATCATTTGACTTCCAACATCTACAAACATATCAAGAACTGTCAAACCTAAGATGCCGTTGCCAATCTCTTGAACAAAACGTATCTCAAACCGCAAAATGAAATATTAGCGCGGCACGTCCTTGGAACTTGAAACACGAAAACAAAGACATGTTGAATCAATTTCATTTAATTCAACAACAAGAAGTGCCGATACCCATTATAAATTAGGATTGTTCATTTTTTTTAGCCCCTATTTATATTTTATTTTTCGAAAATATACTTAGAGTAATTCAAGAAACTAATTTCAACATTTTTGCAATTCATCGCTTCGTTAATTTTTTATAAAAAGTTTAAAAAAATATGAGATACGACTTCTCGTAAATTAAATGTAGTGCTGAGTCTATGTATAGCACACGCCCAATATAGAAAAAAAGTTTTAAATGTCAATAGATGGTTAGTAGACATCTGTCAATGTCATCATTGTCATTCTAGTGTTCATTTCTCATTTCTGCAATTTCGGTTGATTTTGATAACAAATATTTTCAAGAATAAACAACGAATTTGTTAAAGCCGATTCGAGAAATCTTCCTAAATTGGATAACGGGGCTTTAATGGAGTATGTTGCGTCAAACTCCAACCATAATTTAGCTGAAATCAGAGGAGCAATAGTAGTTGATGCAACAGTTCTATAATAAGGGTTCTTAAAATTCAAGGGTCGAAGTTGTAAAAAAATACCCGAGAATTTTACCTGCCCAGAAAGGGAGAAAAGCTGGGACGTATTTAAGAATTTGTAGGGCATCAAGAAACTGCATGCGTGAAAGAGCCAAAGGCAAGTAACGCATGACAGTGCCCAAGATTCGGTCTGTAAGCCGCAAGGCAGGATAGACCATGAGTAGGTGGAGGGAATGTCCCTATCCCTAATTGTTTTCCGTCGCAATTTCGCCGCGCTGGGGTGGGTAGGGACTTGGGGGTCGCTCGCCTAAACAGCATGTTAAGACATGATGATTAAGCTTCGCGTTCACTATGACGAGGTTCAGTGTGGTGCTGGAATAATAGCCAAATGCCTCGTCATCTAATTAGTGACGCGCATGAATGGATCAACGAGATTCCCACTGTCCCTATCTACTATCTAGCGAAACCACAGCCAAGGGAACGGGCTTGGGAGAATCAGCGGGGAAAGAAGACCCTGTTGAGCTTGACTCTAGTCTGGCATTGTAAGGAGACATGAGAGGTGTAGCATAAGTGGGAGGTCGTCTCGTGCGATCGACGCTGAAAAACCACTACTTTCATTGTTTCATTACTTACTCGGTTGGGCGGAAGCGGTGCGCGGTCGATTATATCGGCGTGCGCACGGTGTTTCGTTCCAAGCGTGCAGAGTGGCGTAGCGTCGGCAACGGCGTTGCGCCGTACAACTCCCGCGTGATCCGGTTCGAGGACACTGTCAGGCGGGGAGTTTGACATATGTCACAGAATAACGCAGGTGTCCTAAGGCCAGCTCAGCGAGGACAGAAACCTCAGGTAGAGCAAAAGGGCAATGATTTCTGCCCAGTGCTCTGAATGTCAACGTGAAGAAATTCAAGCAAGCGCGGGTAAACGGCGGGAGTAACTATGACTCTCTTAAAGCCGAGGTAGTGTTTGTACTTCATGGGCTCTACCCAAAAAAGTCATGAGGACGTCTACCCTATCCCAGAGACGGCTTCGGCCCGCTGGGTAATGGGCGATGTACATGGCACCAAATGAAGTAAACCTACGGGTTGACACATGCTCGTACCACATACGTGTGCTCGCATGCGTATGCGCTCGTGCGAGTTCAGGACTCGCGGGGCGACGAGTCAGGAGGTCATAGTTACTCATGGGTGGTCTCCTCCTCTGGGTTAGAGAGGTTAGGACGAAGTCGGGGCACAAGTTCAGCACTTTTGGGTTCGGTGGCTGTTGTACAGCCAGCCACTTCGGTGGGGTCCTAGCGATGCTGGTGTGCGGCTGTGGTGGCGGGGTTAGCGGCCCTGTCAGCGCAAAAAGATCTAAATTGCTATGAGTTTTGAAAATATGAATAGAAATCACCCCGATCTCCCACTGGAGTCGGGGAGCGATTTAGACCTGATTTCGGGCGGTCACTCAGGCGTAGTTCCTCTGGAACATGAGGTGCCTAGAGTAATCTGTCCGATTTGTGGTGGGACCTACAAAGGTGCAAAAGGGTTGGGCGTCCATAAGAGACGAGCTCATCCCGTGGAGGCCAACCGCGACGCTGAGCCAGGTGTGGCGAAGCGACGGTGGAGAGACGAAGAGGTGGCGCTCTTGGCTCGCGCAGAGGCTCGCCTTACGTATAGTAAGGGCAGCTGTGGGAATGTTGAGCTGTTCGACGCACTCGAAGGGTTCGGTAGAACCTTAGAGGCCATAAGAGGACAGAGGAGAAAGGTGACGTACAAGGCGGCGGTACGAGTGTACCTAACCGAGTTACGCACTGGTCCAGTAGTAGACACTCCAGCCGTGGCTGATGTGCCTGTCAATGAGGTACTACATATCACTCCACCAGTCGCTGATGAGCAACCTAGGGTGGACGGGGCTGAGCCCAGTGCGGCGGATGTTCTCGCCGGCCTCTTACGGAGGGCGGAGCGTAGGACGGCTGCGCGGGTCTTGGTGTCTAGTAACCCTGGCCGGCGTCGTGAGGGTCCAGTAATTGACACCGCAGGGTTGTCAAGACGAGCACTGCGTAGAATGGAGTACGCAAGGGTTCAGGAACTTTTTCGGAAGTGTCCCAGTCGTGCAGCGGCTGAGGTGCTTGATGGTCGTAGCAGGGGGGTCAGGCATTCGCTTGGGGAGATGGAAGCCTATTGGCGCCCTATTCTTGAGCGGGTGTCCGAGGCTCCAGGGCCCACACCGGAGGCTTTACGCTTGCTGCGGCAGGCGGAGCAGTACGGGGGCACGCGCGACTACACCCAGCTGTGGCGTCCGTTCTCGGAGGACGAGATACGGGGCGCCCGTATTGACATGAGGACTGCGCCAGGTCCGGACGGCATACGTGCGGAGGAATGGCGTGGGGTTCCTGCCCGGTTGAAAGCGGAATTGTTCAACGCGTGGATGGACAGAGGTGAAATTCCTGAGGTTCTTCGGCAGTGCCGGACGATCTTCGTGCCGAAAGTGGAGAGGCCTGCGGATCCGGGGGAGTACAGACCAATCTCGATTGCGTCAGTTCCCCTCCGGCACATGCATGCGCTCCTGGCCAAGAGATTGTTGGCTTGCTGCCCCCCTGATCTGCGTCAACGCGGGTTCATTTGTGCCGATGGCACGTTGGAGAACTCGGCAGTTTTGGACGCGGTATTGGGGGATTGCAGGAAGAAACTCCTGGAGTGTCATGTGGCGGTGCTAGACTTTGCCAAGGCGTTTGATACGGTGTCGCACGCGGCACTGTTGGATCTGCTGTTGGCAAGGGGCTTGCCCGGACACTTCTGTGAGTATGTAGCTGGATTGTACCGGTCTGCCACGACTACGTTGGCAATTAATGGGGAATCTAGCCTTCCTGTACAAGTGGGCCAAGGGGTTCGCCAGGGCGACCCATTATCGCAGGCTTTGTTCAACATTGTTATGGACGTGGTTTTGGCATCATTACCCGTCGAGGTCGGATACAGACTGGAGGGGGAGCGTGTCTCTGCTCTGGCGTATGCTGACGATCTAGTTCTCCTAGCGGGGTCTAAGCCCGGGATGCAGGAGAGCCTTGACAGTGTTGTGGGGGCGGCGAAGTTAATGGGTCTTACTCTGAACCATAGAAAGTGTTCGGTACTCTCGATGGTGCCCGACGGTCATCGCAAGAAGCACCACTACCTAACCAATAGATCCTTCAGGATAGGTGGTAAGTGGGTTAAGCAGGTTTCTTGCATTGAAGGTTGGAGGTACCTCGGAGTAGACTTCCAGGCGGCTGGTTCAGTGATGTTAGAGCATTCAATACAGCAGGCTCTGGATAACATCACCAGAGCTCCACTCAAACCCCAACAGAGATTGGTGGTTGTGAGGGGCCACCTCATTCCGAGATTCGCGCACGGGTTTGTTCTCGGCCGGATAACGGATGATAGGTTGAGAATGCTCGACGTCCAGATACGGAAGTCAGTTCGTGCTTGGCTGAGGCTGCCTAAGGACGTACCAACGGCGTATTTTCATGCTTCAGTTTCGGATGGCGGATTGGGGATCCCGTCGCTGCGGGCCTGGATACCGGACCTCATTGTTAAGAGGTACGGGGTCTTGGGCTCGTCGGAGTGGGCAGTGACCAAGGCCGCCTCCAACTCCGAGAGGGTGCGGAGGAAGCTGAGGTGGGGAAGGCGCCAGTTCCTAAGGTTCTCTGCAGAAAACCCAGTTTCGCACAGGAGGTCTGTGCAGCAGTATTGGCGTGAAGCCCTGCATGCGTCTTGTGATGGCTTCGACCTCCGAGAGTCGTCACGTACCCCGGATTCCACGAAGTGGGTGAGGGAGCGATGCATGCAGTATTCTGGCCGGGACTTCGTGCAGTTCGTACACTGTCATATTAACGCGCTTCCCTCGAGGGTTCGCAATTCGAGGGGGCGTAGGATGGAGGATGGGTTGGATCTTTTGTGTCGTGCAAATTGCATGCTCAGGGAGACAACCTATCATTGCATCCAACAGTGTCACAGAACACACGGCGGCCGGATTGAACGCCACAACTGCGTAGTCCGAGTTGTTGGAAAGGCAATGGAGGACTTGGGTTGGAAGGTGGAGCTTGAGCCGAGGTTGAGTACAGACCTGGGTCTGAGGAAGCCGGACATCATCGCCTCGAAGGATGGGGTAGGTGTTGTCGTGGATGCACAGATAGTTACGGGTCGTAAGCCGCTTGATGATTCCCATCATGAGAAACGTACCAAGTACGGGGCTCATGAAGGGTTGCTTGAGGCGGTTGCGAGCAGACTGGAGCTATCCGGAAAGGAGTGTATCCGCGTAACGACCTGCACGTTATCGTGGCGGGGTGTTTGGAGTTACGGCTCACATCGGGAACTTAAGGTTCTCGTTGGGCTGAAGAGACAGACCCTACAGGCTATTCCAGGTCTTGTGCTTAGGGGGTCCCATATGAATTGGACTAGGTTCAACCAGATGACCACTGTTTGTGCAGAACGATCGGTTGAGTGATTGGCCCGGATAAGGATCCGGTGGGTGGGCTACGACGGGCCCTTTGCTGCCCCTTGACCCCGCAGGGATTGGGAACATGCCATTTGGCACCTTGTATCGTCCACATTGTTGTGACATCAGGGGCAGCGTCTAAATTTTTTCCGTCGCAATTTCGCCGCGCTGGGGTGGGTAGGGACTTGGGGGTCGCTCGCCTAAACAGCATGTTAAGACATGATGATTAAGCTTCGCGTTCACTATGACGAGGTTCAGTGTGGGGCTGGAATAATAGCCAAATGCCTCGTCATCTAATTAGTGACGCGCATGAATGGATTAACGAGATTCCCACTGTCCCTATCTACTATCTAGCGAAACCACAGCCAAGGGAACGGGCTTGGGAGAATCAGCGGGGAAAGAAGACCCTGTTGAGCTTGACTCTAGTCTGGCATTGTAAGGAGACATGAGAGGTGTAGCATAAGTGGGAGGTCGTCTCGTGCGATCGACGCTGAAAAACCACTACTTTCATTGTTTCATTACTTACTCGGTTGGGCGGAAGCGGTGCGCGGTCGATTATATCGGCGTGCGCACGGTGTTTCGTTCCAAGCGTGCAGAGTGGCGTAGCGTCGGCAACGGCGTTGCGCCGTACAACTCCCGCGTGATCCGGTTCGAGGACACTGTCAGGCGGGGAGTTTGACATATGTCACAGAATAACGCAGGTGTCCTAAGGCCAGCTCAGCGAGGACAGAAACCTCGCGTAGAGCAAAAGGGCAATGATTTCTGCCCAGTGCTCTGAATGTCAACGTGAAGAAATTCAAGCAAGCGCGGGTAAACGGCGGGAGTAACTATGACTCTCTTAAGCCGAGGTAGAGTTTGCATCGGGAACTTAAGGTTCTCGTTGGGCTGAAGAGACAGACCCTACAGGCTATTCCAGGTTTTATGCTGAGAGGGTCTCACATGAATTGGACTAGGTTCAACAAGATGACCACTGTTTGTGCAGAACGATCGGTTGAGTGATTGGCCCGGATAAGGATCCGGTGGGTGGGCTACGACGGGCCCTTTGCTGCCTCTTGACCCCGCAGGGGTTGGGAACATGCTCATTGGAGCACCTTGTATCGTCCACTTTGTTGTGACATCTGAGGCAGCGTCAAAAATTTTTTCCGTCGCAATTTGGCCGCGCTGGAGTGGGTAGGGACTTGGGAGTCGCTCGCCTAAACAGCATGTTAAGACATGATGATTAAGCTTCGCTTTCACTATGACGAGGTTCAGTGTGGTGCTGGAATAATAGCCAAATGCCTCGTCATCTAATTAGTGACGCGCATAAATGGATTAACGAGATTCCCACTGTCCCTATCTACTCGATATGGCGGCTCCCGAAAAGGAGACGGTCGAGCGCATCGTGCGCTCCCTGCCTAACACGGCACCCGGTACTGATGGTATTACGGCAGCTATAATCAAGTGGGCGTGGAAGGCCACGTCCGACGAGATGTGGCTCATGCTGACGAAGTGTATTGTCGAGGGAGTATTTCCCGATCTATGGAAAAAAGGCCGACTCGTCGTCCTGCCGAAGGGCAACGGTAAGCCACTCAGCGACCCGAAGGCGTATAGACCAATTACACTACTTCCCATTTTGGGTAAACTATTGGAACGTGTAATAATCTCCTGTGCTCCCTGTCTTTATCGTAACATATCGGACGCCCAACACGGATTCATTCGGGGTCGTTCGACAGTATCAGCGCTGTGCCGACTTAACGAAATTACTGATACCAGTCCAGCTCCGTACGTACAACTGATCTTTCTGGACATCTCAGGGGCATTCGACAACGCGTGGTGGCCAATGATTCTCCTCAAGGTAAAGCAAGGTGGAGCCCCACCGAACCTTTACCGCATCTTGGTCAACTACTTCTGTAACCGCGTAGTCAGCTTCTTTGTGGGCAGTCAGTCCTGCTCCAAGGCAAGCACCATGGGATGTCCACAAGGGTCAGTGTTGGGACCGACGTTATGGAACACCCTCCTGAACGATCTCCTGCTGCTGCCGCGACCCGGAGGAGTGCATTTGATTGCGTACGCTGACGACGTGACGGTGGTGATCGAGGCGTCTTCGCGCGCGGACATCGAACGAAAGGCAAACGTCATGCTCAGGGAAATATCCGGTTGGGGATCTCGCAACCGCCTGGGATTCTCCTCCGCGAAGTCCTTGACCATGACGTACAAGGGCAGATTCAAGCGAGCGCCAACCATCAAGTTCGAAGGCGCGTCGATCAGGAGTGTTTCGGAGGCTACGTTACTCGGTGTCACTCTGGACGAGGCTAGGTCCTACTTGCCGCATGCTAATTTTATAGGGGAAAAGGCCTCCGCTTGCTTCGGCAAGATGTCGCGGGTTTCCGCGACCAGATGGGGTGTCAAGTACCGGGCTCTCCGAGTTTTGTACTCGGGGACATACGTGGCCACGGTCACATACGCTGCCGCAGTATGGTGCCGATGCTCGTCCAACTACGTGGCCAGAAGGGCGTTGATACGAACGCAGAGACCGGCATTAATTTTACTAACGAAGGATTACAGATCGTGCAGCTCCGCAGCGTTACCTGTGCTTGCGGGCGTGTTACCTGCCGATCTGGAAGTCTGTCGTGCAGGACGGATTGCTCAGGAGCGACACCAACTGGCCCCCAGGGAGTACAGGAATCTCAAAAAAGTGGTCAGGGCAGACATCGTCGCTCAGTGGCAGGAACGATGGCAAGGCAGCATGGACGGTCGCGAGCTGTACGAATTCTTCCCAGACGTCAGCATGAGGCTCAGCTCGGAATGGGTGGAACCGGACTTCGTGGTCTCCCAAGTTCTCACCGGGCACGGATGCTTCAGGCAGCGCCTACACAGGCTAGGGCTGTGCGAGTCTGCAGAGTGCCAATGCGGAGAGGACAACGAGAGCCGAAATCACGCCCTCTGGGAATGTAGGCTCTACGCGGACGAGAGATCGGAGATGCTGGACACATTGGAGAGGACAACGGTTGGCCCAGTATTCCACGAGGAACTTGTGTCGTGCGAGCAGAATTTTGAGGCGTTGCGCAAGTTTGCGCACTCTTGGCACGCCAAAAGAAGAACGCACGAGGAATGAGAGGAAGCCCTGGACCCCAGTGAGCAGCTCGACGCCGAGTAACGTCGTGTGTCGTCGAGCCCCATTCGGGAAGGAAGCAACAAGTAGAGCCTGCCCAGAAAGGGAGAAAGGCTGGGACGTATTAAATAATTTGTAGGGCATCAAGAAACTGCATGCGTGAAAGAGCCAAAGGCAAGTAGCGCATGACAGTGCCCAAGATTCGGTCTGTAAGCCGCAAGGATGGAAAGACCATGAGGAGGTGGAGGGAATGACCCTATCTACTATCTAGCGAAACCACAGCCAAGGGAACGGGCTTGGGTGAATCAGCGGGGAAAGAAGACCCTGTTGAGCTTGACTCTAGTCTGGCATTGTAAGGAGACATGAGAGGTGTAGTATAAGTGGGAGGTCGTCTCGTGCGATAGACGCTGAAAAACCACTACTTTCATTGTTTCATTACTTACTCGGTTGGGCGGAAGGGGTGCGCGGTCAATTATATCGGCGTGCGCACGGTGTTTCGTTCCAAGCGTGCAGAGTGGCGTAGCGTCGGCAACGGCGTTGCGCCGTACAACTCCCGCGTGTTCCGGTTCGAGGACACTGTCAGGCGGGGAGTTTGACATATGTCAAAGAATAACGCAGGTGTCCTAAGGCCAGCTCAGCGAGGACAGAAACCTCGCGTAGAGCAAAAGGGCAATGATTTCTGCCCAGTGCTCTGAATGTCAACGTGAAGAAATTCAAGCATGCGCGGGAGTAACCATGACTCTCTTAAGCCGAGCTTCATGGGCACCGTTTATACTGCGTGGTGAGGCTGACTGTCCCGAACTGGTGGAGCGTCTCGTGAGACTGTTAGTCCCGGATGTCCCTCGGATAGCCCTCAGAGCACGGCAACGCGAGCTGTGTGCGGTGCCGCCGGAGCGCACTGTGTCGTGCAGGAACTCCCCTCTGCCTCGCGCTCTCTCACAGCTGAATGCGCTCCTGGCATCGACACCGGAATGCGACTTGTTAGCGTGGCGATGGGCGGCAGTGTGTAGTGAATGCATGAGATTCTGTGAGGCGATGGAGGATAGGTGCTCAACTGTTCCAATTTAATTTATTTGTTACTTGTTATTGTGTTATGTACACTGTAATGTCATGTAAACGTCTTTATCCATAAATAAAATAAATAAATAAATGGGCACCATCCAAAAACGTCATGGTGCTAACTACCCTATCCCAAGACGGCTTCGGCACGCTGGGTAATGGGCGAAACTGTGGCACAAAATGACGTAAACCTACGGGTTGACACAAGCTCGTGCCCGCATGCGTGTGCGTGCGAGTTCAGGACTCGCGGGGCGACGAGTCATAGTTACTCATGGGTGGTTTCCTCCTCTAAGTTAGAGAGGTTAGGACGAAGTCGGGGCACAAGATCAGCACTTGTTGGGTTCGGTGGCTATTGTGCGTAACCCCAAGCCACCCATTAAGGGGACCCATGACATTATTTTGTCAGGAAGATACCTTGGGTCCCAACTCCTATCCCTGGCCTGCAAGAGGCACCACTGCAGAAACCGACAGGGAGGGGGGGCCACGGCTGTACTAGTTAGACGCCTCTGACGCGGCTTGTGCATTTTCACTTAGCACACGAGGCGCACGTGCAAGGGGGAGTGCTATGGGGGAGGTCACTTGCACAGCAGTTATTGATAACCTTTAGCTGCAGACCTGTTCTGGTTGCGGGGTAAGCCCGCAACAGACCCGATGGGGTTCCCCAGTGTTATAGGGGACCCAAGTACAGCCAGCCACTTCAGTGGGGTCCTTGCGATGCTGGTGTGCGGTTGTGGTGGCGGGGTTAGCGGCCCTGTCAGCGCGAAAGTTTTAGATAATATTGATAGAAATCACCCCGATCTCCCACTGGAGTCGAGGAGCGATTTAAACCGGTCACTCAGGCGTAGTTCCTCTGGAACGTGAGGTGCCTAGAGTAATATGTCCGATTTGTGAGAGGACCTTCAAAGGTGTAAAAGTGTTGGGCGTCCATAAGAGACGTGCTCATCCCGAGGAGGCCAACCGCGACGCAGCGCCTGGTGTGGCGAAGCGACGGTGGAGAGACGAAGAGATGGCGCTCTTGGCTCGCGCGGAGGCTCGCCTTACTTGTAGTAATGGCAGCTGTGGGAATGTTGAGCTGTTCGACGCTCTCGAAGGGTTCGGTAGAACCTTAGAGGCCATAAAAGGACAGAGGAGGAAGGAGTCGCACAAGGCGGCGATACAAGCGTACGTAGCCGAGTTGCGCTCCGATTCAGGAGTAGACACCCCAGCCGTGGTTGAAGTGCCAGCCAATGAGGTACTGCGTATCGCTCCACCGGTCGCTGATGAGCAACCTAGGGTGGCCGAGGCCGGGCCCAGTGCAGCGGATGTTCTCGCCGGCCTCTTGCAGAGGGCGGAGCGTAGGACGGCTGCGCGGGCCATGGCGTCTAGTAACCCTGGCCGGCGTCGTGAGGGTTATGAAATAAACCATGGACATAGGGCTTATTAAATTCTTTCACCGAAAATTATTTTGAACAAGATCGGTTCAAAGGTTTTCGAGATATTGCAGAAAAACTGCCATTCTTAAAGAAAAAGATGTAAGTGCCGTAAGATTTGACATGGCTTCCTCCCAGAGGTCATACAGAACACGACAATGCAGCATACAACTGATGACACCTCAACATGCGTCAGCGGCTTTCCGAGGCGGTTTCAGATACGTGGCGACTTAGAGTTGGAATATAATTCCACCACCTTTCAGAAATCTGGAAGGTATCTGTAGCTTTAGAGCAGCAGTTAAACGTTTTATTAGCGAACACCAGCGGCGACAGGAAACTTTAGCACTAGACACAAGTTGTTAGGGTTCCGTAGCCAAAATGGCAAAAACGGAACCCTTATAGTTTCGTCATTTCCGTCTGTCCGTCTGTCCGTATGTCACAGGCATTTTACTCGAAAACTAAAAGGTGTATTTGAATAAAATTTTGAGGATAGGTGTATTTTGTTAGCCGCTACAAAGTTTTGTAATTAAAATTACTAAAAAAAAATTTTTTAGGGGTGTACTCCATACATAAAACTAAAAGTCAAAAACATTTTTTTCATCGTGAGCCCACGTGTGGCACATGAATCGATAGGCCTTTCAAAATAAATATAAGGTTTCTGGGGATTTTTTTTGATTAAGTGAATACAGTTAGAGATAATCGCCCCGAAAGTCACTAAAATTCCGTCCCCCCCCCTCTAATTTTTGAACGGTGTATTTTAAAAATATGAAAAAATTCATGGACACAGCGCTTATTAAGTTCATTCACCGAAAATTGTTTTGAACAAGATCGGATGAAAGGTTTCCGAGATATTGCTGAAAAACTACCTTCCTCAAAGAAAAGGACGTAAGTGCCGTAAGATTTCTATGACGATACGACCTTTTTAATAGGCACGGAACCCTTCGTTTTGCGTGGTCCGACACGCACTTGGCCGGTTTTTTTTTTAGAATAAATTAGTTGGCGTGTACCTATAGTCTAGTTTATAGTAGTGAGTAAGTTGGTATATACCTGTTTTTTGTCCCATTTATTACACCTGTCTGGAGATGCCCGGATCAATGTAGTTTATAAAATTTCTCGTGTCAGCACTTTGAGGTTAGACACTTGTCTTTTTCTTTTCGGTGTAGGTAGATTGTACATTTATATAATTAAATATTTTTCGTTTCGTTACTTTTCTATTATATTATATATTGTTTTTATGATCTTGTTCTCTATTTTCTCGAATGCTGAATGAAGTAGGTAAACAAACGTAGTTCAATTTTTAAGGCCGTGTCGGACAGCAGGGAACGTGGACCACAAATGGTCTCGCCGGAAGACCAGGGCTGGCTCGCGACTCCCGCGAGCCAGCATTATGCTGAGGCGAGACCATTTCGTGACAAACTGATTAGTATATAGTTTTCATCACACTTGCTCGTCAATGGCGTTATTACTTGCGAGCGTGCAGAGCAGTTATAGCCGTTTTACCTCCCACGGGCTGTTAAGTTTAGTTTTAAAATAATAGAACCCTCTGATTGGCTTAAGCAAATCTGGTTGCTGTGTGATTGGATGAATAAAAAAATCTAGTTGGTCACGACACCCCGCCCCGCAAGAATACTGCTCTGTGATTGGTTGAAATATTGAACTGCGCGCTCTACTAGCACTGATCTGGAAGTGAAGTTGTCAATTTTTGATTGGTGCTGCTGTATGAAACCTACATTTTTTCTGTCTTTTGTTGTTATTTATTTCCTCGCAAATGTGATGAAAAACATTGTGTATAACACGGGCGTAAGAATATTGCAAACTCGAGTCATCAAAAGCCCTCCGCCTTCGGCGTCGGGCTTCTGATAGACTCTCGTTAGCAATATTCCACTTACGCGCCTCGTTAAACAATGTACTATTTCATCACACTTGCTCGTCAATAGCGTTATTACTTGCGAGCGTACAGAGCAGTTATAGCCGTTTTACCTCCCACGGGCAGTTAAGTTTAGTTTAAAAATAATAGAACCCTCTGATTGGCTTAAGCAAATCTGGTTGCTCTGTGATTGGTTGAAAAAAAAATCTAGTTGGTCAAGCCGGCCCCGCCCCGCAAGAATACTGCTCTGTGATTGGTTGAAATATTGAACTCCACTAGCACTGATCTGGAAGTGAAGTTGTCAATTTTTGATTGGTGCGGCTGTATGAAACTTAGATTTTTCTGTCTTTTGTAGTTATTTATTTCCTCGCAAATGTGATGAAAAACATTGTGTATAACACGGGCGTAAGAATATTGCAAACTCGAGTCATCAAAAGCCCTCCGCCTTCGGCGTCGGGCTTCTGATAGACTCTCGTTAGCAATATTCCACTTACGCCCCTCGTTAAACAATGTACTATTATATGTCTAGTATTTTAAGTTGTAATTGCATGATTAAGCTTTGTCACGAATAAATTATTTCATTTCATTTCTGTAACGATACGACATTTTTAATAGTCACGGAACCGACACGCACTTGGCCGGTCTTTTTTACGGAAGTCGTCCGTATTTCGTATGTGTACAATACAATGCAATACAAATACTCTTTATTGCACACCTCACACAAACAAAGCAGTTACAGAGAGAAACAATACAATAACAAGTAGGTGGAGGTGTAGTGTTCGAATAGACCCTATTAGGGCCATTATACACAACCTGATAATAAGAATATTAGTTTCTATAATAAATAAAATAAATGCAGAGGATTTTAAATATTGTCTATGGTATCTGGTGACTTACGTATAGAAAATATTTTAAATTTATTCATTTTGAATCATACAGATTTGTATTATTATATTTGCTATATAACAGAAATAATAAAACAAAGTTTAGTCAAAATATAAGTGATGTCCCCATACAAAAAACTTGTAATACGCGCTAAACAACCGGCCAACGGTGTGTCGTCGGCGGTGCGCGGCACCACATAATTATACACAAAACAGAAGTAAATCTACATAAAAGCGCTCCCGAGCAACACGGAAACTCAAGAAAAAACATTAATATCTGCCTAGTTTTCTTTGCAAAAAGTAATGATATCAAGTCAAATCTAACCTACTTTAAGATCTCACATTTTTAAATAACAGCCATTGTTATAGGTATCCAATAAAGCAAAGAAATAGAGTTTAATACTTGTTCATAATGTAATTTTGTTCCTATAAATACATATTTGGATTTTGCATAACTTGGCACTCATTTAGATCTCCATTCTTTTTGCGGCGAAGCCCACAGCCAAGCATAATTTTTGTATTGAACTTGGCTCTCCTTTTTTACATTTATGTTTTTGGTGGGTTGCTATTTCCCGGCCTCTGCGCAGTAATGTACTATTTCATCACACTTGCTCGTCAATGGCGTTATTACTTGCGAGCGTGCAGAGCAGTTATAGCCGTTTTACCTCCCACGGGCTGTTAAGTTTAGTTTTAAAATAATAGAACCCTCTGATTGGCTTAAGCAAATCTGGTTGCTGTGTGATTGGTTGAATAAAAAAATCTAGTTGGTCACGACGCCCCGCCCCGCAAGAATACTGCTCTGTGATTGGTTGAAATATTGAACTGCGCGCTCTACTAGCACTGATCTGGAAGTGAAGTTGTCAATTTTTGATTGGTGCTGCTGTATGAAACTTACATTTTTCTGTCTTTTGTTGTTATTTATTTCCTCGCAAATGTGATGAAAAACATTGTGTATAACACGGGCGTAAGAATATTGCAAACTCGAGTCATCAAAAGCCCTCCGCCTTCGGCGTCGGGCTTCTGATAGACTCTCGTTAGCAATATTCCACTTACGCCCCTCGTTAAACAATGTACTATTCTCAAACATGCAATGAAATGTCGTCATTATGTGCGTTATAACAGGCTTCAAAGTATCACGTTTCAGGCGGAAAAAATCGAGAGAACTGTAAAGGAATTTAATACGAAAGTAAAGGCCTAGGCCCGGAAGTATTTTTTTTTAAATTTTAATGTAAACATGGCACCTGTGGTCATTTCTAGTGGCTGAATGGTTATCGGATCAAAAATATCCGCGTTAATGCCAATTACACGCGAACTGATATTAAGAATACATATATTGGGATGGTTGAAACGCTACAATTATAAAAAAAAAATGTATGGCGACCCCCCCCCCCCCCTATTTTTAGGGTTCCGTAGCCAAAATGGCAAAAACGGAACCCTTATAGTTTCGTCATGTCCGTCTGTCCGTCTGTCCGTATGTCACAGGCATTTTACTCGAAAACTATTAAGTGTATTTGAATAAAATTTTGAGGATAGGTGTATTTTGTTAGCCGCTACATAGTTTTGTAATTAAAATGACAAAAAAAATATTTTTTAGGGGTGCACTCCATACATAAAACTAAAAGTCAAAATTTTTTTTTTCATTGTGACCCCCCGTGTGGCACATCAATCTATAGGCCTTTCAAAATAAATATAAGGTTTCTTAGCAATTTTTTTGATTAAGTGAATAGGGTCGGAGATAATCGCCCCGAAAGTCACTAAAATTCTGTCCCCCCCCCTCTAATTTTTGAACGGTGTATTTTAAAAATATGAAAAAATTCATGGACATAGGGCTTATTAATTTCATTCACCGAAAATTGTTTTGAACAAGATCGGTTCAGAGGTTTTTGAGATATTGCTGAAAAACTGCCTTCCTCAAAGAAAAGGACGTAAGTGCCGTAAAATTTCTGTGACGATACGACCTTTTTAATAGGCACGGAACCCTTCGTTTTGCGTGGTCCGACACGCACTTGGCCGGTTTTTATTTTTAGATTTTTTCCTACGCTTACACACAATTACCGAGCTGGATTCCAAATTTCATCCTTCTAGGTCATCTGGAAGTAAGTTAGGTTTAGGTACTATATGTCAGTCAATACTAAAATTTACGACTTTTTGACCTTCATATCTTTATAACCGTTTGAGCTAGCTTCATGAAATTTGGGCTTCTAGATGTCCTTATGGATATAATTAGACACACGTAGTTTTATGTGTTTACGTTAAAGAGGTTTTGAGTTATAGAAGGGTCAAAAGTGGCACCAAGTGGTTCGTGTAATGATACACTTGGCGCTGGCTAGCTAGTTCCTTTGCTTGAACTTGGCTTAACACGCTGCCGCGTGTCTAGATAAAATGTAGTAAATAACCAAGTAAAGTAAGTACCAGCGCCAGCGCTCCGCCCCAGGCCGCGGCGGCGAACAACCCCGCGCGCGTCGCCGGCGCAGCTCACGCTGGGCCGAGGCTCCGCCCGTACGCTGAGCCCGCATGCCGCCAATCCTGGAACACGTTCATCACCATACTCAGAATAAAGAACCATCGGAATAAGTTGTCACACTTTGCCAACGTCTATGGGCATGAGACCTATCTTGTGGGGAGTTTCTATTAAAGCCTGAGAGTCAGGCCTCAGTCAAAGAAAGTGTTGGGCGCCTAAATAGAGGTAGCGGGACCTGACTGTGACTACAAATGGGTGGTATGGCAATAGTGAGTGAAACAACAGTATTTTTAGTAAGTAAGCTATATTTCTCATGAAAAGTAGGGGCATATCAGTGGACTTCCACCACCTAGAGTTACACAACCTTAGGATAGTTCATCATCATCATCATATCAGCCGAAAGACGTCCACTGCTGGACATAGACCTCCCCCAGAGAGTGCCAAATTGACCGGTCCTGCGCCACCCGCACCCAGCGGACTCCAGCGACCTTTACCAGGTCATCAGTCCACCTTGTTAGGATAGTTAAAGTATGATTAAAGTTAAGATAAAGTGTCATTTTGTGGGGAAACAGTACGGACGCCCAGATTATGTTCATACTACAAAAAAACTCGTTCGAATCCTAGTAAACTGCCAGAAATAGGGATGTGCTAGAAATTCATTCAAATGAGACCATCATTCATCAAGCGAAGTCAGTAAAATTTTTAGGCGTACACATTGATTCCAGTTTAAATTGGAAAGATGAACTGCTTACAATTGCAAAACCAATAAGTTCTGCTTAGAAGCCTTAGAGACGAGGCCAAATTAACCCAAATTAAAATGGTGTATTATAAATAAATAATAAATAAATATTAGGGACATTCTTACACAAATCGAACTAGGCATATTGTAAGCTCAATAAGGCTTGTTGTGAGCGACAGTCCCAAAAAGGTCGCCTCGTATTGAATACGTGAGTGTCATACTTGTAAGCTTCAATAAAGTGGGCCCTATGGCCACTTAATAAATGTAATTTTCAATTTCCCAAGAACGAAAAAGTCGTTCTTGGGAAATTGTATAAAATTCTACAATAAAATTCCAAAACACATTACCGAACTTACTGACTCTAAATTCAAATATGTCGTAAAACGGACACTCATTGCAAAAGCATATTATAAGATAAACGACTACAGCATGGATAAGGATATTTGGCAGCGATAAAATCCTGCACTAAAAACCTGTCGTAAAATAAATAGGCTTTCTACTGTAGCAATGTAATTTTAAAATTTTATAATACTCTGATACTGATATGATATATTGTATACTGTTTTGAAAAAATGACACCTCGCCGAGTTTATTACGCCGGTTCTTCTCGAGGCAGAGGTTTACTTTCCGAACCGGTGGTAGTTTATCGATATTCATAGGTGCATGTAATATGCCTAAATTGAAGAATAAATCACTTTGACTTTGACTTTTTTGACTTTGTACCTAAAATGAATAAATGAGTAATAAAACGCATGTCTTTTAATATCCTGGGGCCCATTGCATAACAATTTACAACTTATAATACAAGCGGAAGTCTCTTTCTAATGCGAGGAGTTGAAAAGAGGTTTCCGCTTGTAATATAAGTTACAAGTAGTTATGCAATAGGCCCCTGGTTAGGTAGGTAGGGCACCCATTGTATTATGTAAACGGCAATACACATTATTATGTGCCATAGTTAATTGTCATGTCAGGAAAGGATAGGAATAGCTTCACTATAGTGCAAGGCACAAATAGCAATTAACTTTAGCTAAGTCACTCCGAGGAGAGACGCCCTAATTTGAGGGAGAGACCTCAAAAAGAGGCTGTAAAATGTAAAAGCATCGAGACAGTATCTGGACCAAGTCCACCAATGCGCCACTAAGGTAGCAAGCTCACAATATTGACTGTACTCGAATTAATTACAACTTATACCAAAATAGTAGAAATATTAGTTAATTGTTATGTAATTAGCATCAGTACATGGCTATGAGTCATGTACCCAAATAGCATGTGCCTAAGTACATAAACACCGAAGATATAGAGAAAAATGTAACGCCATTTCCCAAGCGACTATATCTCGGTACATTACCGTAATGACGACCGAGAGGCCAAGAGCGAGACGGAACTCCTGATTGGTCAATAATTTCCATACTAATTTTGATAGTGTAAATTCATTCGCGCAATCGCGCTTATGGGAATTCGCGCTCTGGGCCATAGCGGTATAACCGTACGGGGTAAGATGAAGGTCAAAGTACCATTTTGAAGGGCATAAAAATACCTAACTATGCAAATTGTGTATATGAGTGTGGGAACTCGCATTAAATAGTTATAAGACATAATTACCCATTTGATATGTATAATTGGTAAATAATTAAGGGTAATTAACTCCTGTTTTGTATTTATGTTCCGAATGTTTACGGAAACTATTTTAATGTGCACCCAGAGTGTTCTTATGTTTTTATGTACCTTTATTTCATCTAATAAGATTAATCCTGTTGGGAGAGAGGTTAAATAGATAACCAAAATAAGTAAAAAAGGCGCGGCCTTAATTTTGTGTAATGCGTAAATATCCATAATTGGCTTAGAAAAGCTAAATGAACCTGGTCAGGTAACTCACTAACTGATGTTTTAAAACCGTATATAAGCCGGCCAGGATTCAGTACAAATTTGTGTTCGCTCAGCCCCACTAGTGGGAGCTCCTAGAAATAAGAAGAAACTCCAGTAGGGAAATTGTGATAGGGAAAGTAATAGCCAGTAGTTTGTGTCTCTCTCTCTCTTTTTATAATTATACCGTTCCATTCAAGTTTAAACCCAGTATTATTTTATCTTCACCCCGTCCTTCAACAGTGCAGCTTAGTCTGCGGGATTAGTGCTCCCCTAGAGCAACTATGCTATCGAAGCGTATTCGGCCGTCTAAAAGCGCGCCTGAGCGGTTCACCCGCCGCGTCTTTTAAACGCCCATTGTTAGGCGACTGTAGGGTCGCGAAGGTCGAGCTCTGGCCTGTCGCACGTTGACCCCGTCGACGCCACGCGTCGTGCACACTTGTGTTATAGGTACTAGACGACGATATATATAAATACTTAAATACATAGAAAACATCCAAGACTCAGAAACAAATATTCATGCTCATCACACAAATATTTGCCCTTACCGGGATTCGAACCCAGGACCTTCAGCTTCGTAGGCAGCGTCACTACCCACTAGGCTAACCGGTCGTCCGATCGTCCGGTATTATGCATTGATAGAATCAAGGTTAAGGTACAGCATCAAGATTTGGGGAAATAGTTACAAATACAATATTCACACTGCTTTTGTAGCTCAAAAAAGGGCTGTCAGGACTAGACGTGTGCGCCGCGCCGCCGCGCCGCCGCCGCCGACGATTTTTCCACGCCGCCGCCGCCGATAGATTTGACCGGCGTGAAATCGGCGTGGCGTAATTGCGTTTTTTTCGGAAAAGTGATAATTATTCTATGCAATTTATTCAAGTAACATTAATTCCAATGCCGAATAAGGAGTATCTACGGCAATTGTCATCTCTGTAATTTTCTACATTAAAGAGTTTGCTTAATACGCTTCGAAATAAAATAAAAATCGCCAATTCTGCAGTAGGTATATGTACGCATGAGTATACACGCATGATTATAACATTCTTGCGAACATACACGCCATGGCAGATATCGTCGGCTAAAGTTACAAACCTCTTAATTAAATTTATCCAATCATGCTTTGGCACAGTTATACAATACAACATGTGCTTTGACGTCATGAACAAAATAGAAAATAAGAACAATTAATGTATTAAAAATGTAAAATCATAAAAAAAGAACTGGACATCTTGTAATGATATTTATAAGTACTACTGCTGCAAATCTTTACTTATTTCATTAATATTATTGTGATGTAAATTAAATAGGTATTTTTTGTGCCTCCTGTAAAATTGGATCAGATAGAGTTAAAAGGTTTGCGACTTCACCCAATAAGTAAATGTGCATTCGTTCCTCTAATTCTTGAGCACGTGATCTTATTTCAGCTAACAATCTATTATCATAATCAACTGGGGCATATTCCAGTAACTAAGAGTTGTTCCCTAATACCTCTGGTCGGGTCTGGGTATACCACAAAGGGCAGATTCCATGGTTGTCTCACTACATAACAAATGCCCGTAAATGTGACAACTATCCAACTAATTATCTCACTTATATCCCTTGCTGGTAAAGTTCTATTGTATATTATTCTAAACAAACGTCTGGAGTACTACAGAAGCGGACAAATCGCAATAGACCAAACGGGCTTTATTAAAGGTAGAGGCACAAGGGAGCAGATCTTAAATATCAGGCAGTTAATCACATGGCCTTTTGCTTCATCGATTACGCCAAAACGTTTGACTGCATAGATTAGCGAAAAATGTTTGAAATGTTTGGGGAAATGGGTATTATACCTCAACATCAGTCCTTTTTGGTGGAAAAATCTATACTTGGACGGCAAATTTCGTGCTCGGCTGGAAAACATGGAGTCCAAACCCATTAAGACCAATCGAGGCAGGGTTGCATACTGTCCCGGCAACTATTCGTCTTGGTCGGCGAACACATAATGCGTGGACTGCGCAGAGTGCTTGAGAGCTGGCAGGGCGGCATCCGAGTTGGTGAATAACAATTTGCAACACATAGTTGCCTAGATGAGACTGAACTAGCTAGCTACACTTCTAAAGAAAGTCGAATTGATCAGTGCACAATACGGCCTCCACTTAACCAGGAAAAAATGAAGCTAATGTTCATAGACAGAGCTGGGTTGATGCAGAGGGCACAGAAACTACATTCATTCATTCATTTATTCCTTGATAAAACATAGTTTTACATGTCAGTTTATATATATCATTTTTTTTTATAGTTTAGGTCATTCTTAAATAACATTAGGTACATAATATCGTTTGATTTATAACAGTTATGTCTTAAGTTACGCAGCACGCGGTCAATACGATTTGATTATTATGTAGTCGGTACATTTATAAATTGTCGTGTTTCTAGGAGAACAGTTAATATTATTTTATCGTAGGCCCTTAAACATCACAGTATCGATTGATTGGGTAGTAAGTCAGTTGAAAAGATGTTTGGCCATCAGTGTACATAATTCAGGAATTTGTCTATGCAATAGTATGCATCGGATGCTAGTTTAATTTTAAGTTTATTCACAAAACACCTCATACTCGGCGCGTTTTTTACTTCTTGGGGCAACTTGTTGTATATCTTGGGGCCTATCGAGTGGAGACATTTGTTGGCCTTTGCGAGACGTGTGGCGGGTGGGCGCAGGTCGTCGCGTCGTCTGAAGTTGTAATTGTGTGAGTCACCACGCGTCGGGAACTGTTCAAGGTTACCTCTCACGTACTTGGCTACTTCAAGGACATACAAGCTCGGGAGGGTGAGAATTTTGGTTTCCTTGAACAGTTCACGAGCCGGATGATCCCAGGAGACTCCGCATATGCAACGAATGGCTCGTTTCTGAAGCCTAAACGGTCTGAGTAAACGGTGGGAGTAAGCCTAAACATTACCTGGACTTAGTAGAAAACTTTGTCTCTTTAGGCTCACAGATCTCCAACGACGGAGACTGTATGGATAGGTCATCAGAAGATCGAAAATTGCTTAAACAGCAGTAAAGCGCTTGAAAATTATACGGAGGAACAGGAACATCTACCGCAACACCAAAGTCAGATTTATGCGCACCCTTATCTTATCCATTTTTTTTCATGCCTCTGAAACGTGGACTTAGAAGCCAGGCTTTGGAGCAAAAAAACATACCTACATTTGAAATTGGTGTTGGCATAGAAAGTATGTGTCGATACTCAAAGAGCTTTGTATCAACATCCTTTTTCAACTACATGCTTCCAGAGAATGATGACATGGCCGGCCAAGACCAGTCAAGCTTGGAGGAGATGATAATGGTTGGCTGCGTTGAAGGAAAGAGGAGTAGAGACAGAGCACCTATATGATAGATTGATGTATTCGGCGATGCCACGGGCGTCAATATCCAAGGCGTAATACAACTAGCCCAAAGTAGAAGGGTTTGAAGAATGTTATTGAAGAACTGCTATCTTGGTAGTCACGACCCTCATCCTTGAGAAACCGACAAAGAAGAAGAAAAATCAAAATTCCTAATTGATACATCTTTTGAATTTTTTTTGGTGCAATTAAATTTCTGAAAATCTTAAAACTGATTTATTTCATCATGAGAATTTACGCTTTATAGTTATTTAACCATAAACCGAAAAAAAAGTACCACGCCGATTTCACGCCGATCACGCCGCCGCCGCCGATCAAAATCCCATCGGACGCCGCCGCCGATGATTTTGCCATCGGCGCACACCTCTAGTCAGGACTATCGCGAGGATATCTCAGACTACATCTTGCAAGAACTATTTCTCAGACTATGGAATTCTTACTGTTCCAAGCCTTTATATTCTGGTGGTTCTGACGGACCTAGTGAAGCATATTTCGGATATAGAATCGCCCGAAGATAGAGAAATACGTCTAGCCACTAGAAGAAAAGACTTGCCACAGAGAATGGTAACCAAGCTGCAAGTAGTAAAGCACTCAGCAGGATATCAAGGAATAGTGCTGTTTAACAAATTGCCAATATAATTAGAAAAGTTATCTACCAACTATATGCGATTCAAAAAGGGCCTTAAAGTATTTCTATTATAATAGTACATTACTGCCGACGCCGGGAAAGAAGGGCTTGCCGGGTGAGTAGGTATAGACGGCCGACCGTAGGGAGGCCGGATAGTGATACGAAGCCGGCAAGCCCTTTTCACGGCCAGGCATGTATAGTGCTTTTCTCAAACATATGCAATGAAATAAAACAATACACCACTCACAATAGTACATTAATTTTCCCTCCAATCCCTCCATACTTAATGTTTTTTTTTACGAAAGTCGTCCGTATTTCGCGTGTGTAGTGTTTGAATAGACCCTATTAGGGCCATTATACAAAACCTGATAATAAGAATCTTAATTTCTATAATGAATAAAATAAATGCAGAGGATTCTAAATATTGTCTACGGTCTCTGGTGACTTACGTTGATAATATTTTTATTTATTCATCAACATTGGATTATACAGATTTGTTTTCTTATTAAAGGTTCGTGTGTAATAGGCATTACCGCGGATATTTTTGGTCCGATAACCATTCAGCCACTAGAAAAAATAAAAAATATATAAATCAGCTGTTTAGCCTGTTGATGAACACAGACGCCATGTTAAACGCCACATTACAATAAAAAAAAACCGGCCAAGTGCGTGTCGGACCACGCAAAACGAAGGGTTCCGTGCCTATAAAAAAGGTCGTATCGTCATAGAAATCTTACGGCACTTACATCCTTTTCTTTGAGGAAGGTAGTTTTTCAGCAATATCTCGGAAACCTTTCATCCGATCTTGTTCAAAATAATTTTCGGTGAATGAACTTAATAAGCGCTGTGTCCATGAATTTTTTCATATTTTTAAAATACACCATTCAAAAATTAGAGGGGGGGGACAGAATTTTAGTGACTTTCGGGGCGATTATCTCTGACTGTATTCACTTAATCAAAAAAAATCCCGAGAAACCTTATATTTATTTTGAAAAGGCTATCGATTCATGTGCCACACGGGGGGTCACAATTACATTTTTTTTTGACTTTTAGTTTTATGTATGGAGTGCACCCCTAAAAAAAATTTTTTTTGTCATTTTAATTACAAAACTATGTAGCGGCTAACAAAATACACCTATCCTCTAAATTTTATTCAAATACACCTTATAGTTTTCGAGTAAAATGCCTGTGACATACGGACAGACGGACAGACGGCCAGACGGACAGACGGACATGACGAAACTATAAGGGTTCCGTTTTTGCCATTTTGGCTACGGAACCCTAAAAACACCTGATGTTTGATTGGTCGATTTTAACATGTAGCTGTAGGTATTCTGGTTGGTTGATAGCAAAGATAAATGTTTTTTGAAAGAGTTGTGATTGGTGGATTTAATATGGTGAAGTGTTTTGAGTGGACAAATTAAATGTGTTAAAAATCACAAATATGTATACATATTTTCCCTAGGGGCTAAATGTACTACTTTAGCCCCGCTTATTAAGCCTAATATGACACACTTTTCGAGCATGAGATGTGAAAAAAATTAATAAGATAGAACTGTATTAAACTGTATTAAACTTCATTTTTAGGGTTCCGGACCAAAAAGGTAAAAACGGAACCCTTATGTTATGGTGCGACCGCGTCCGTCTGTCTGTCTGTCACAAAGTCAAATATCTCAGGAACTACTAATGCTATCGATTTGAAATTTGGAATAGTTGTAAACAAAGTTAATCCTCGTGTATGGAAAATGAAAAACTTTAATATATACTTTTAATTTGTATAAAAAAGGGTGGATAAAAGGGGGGGCAAAAATTCAAAGTACCTTCTAGCGAATAAAAAAAGAATTAACGAAATGAATTCACTTGATAAAGAATTATCGCAAAAAAACCAACATACCGTAAGGGAAATGTATTAACGTACCACCGTAGAACCTTATCGCAATAAGGTGACATACCACTTGTTTGAGTGACGGCGGCCTGTCAATTGCGACAGGGTTCTACGGTGGTACGTGAATACATTTCCCTTACTGTACATACTGAGTGTTCCTTGGTCGCGCAAGTTAGTAACAAAATGCACCGATAAATGGCGCTGTAGGTACTCATGAGGTGGGGCAAGACGGGTGTGTTGTATGATATTTCGTACGGAACCCTCGGTGCGCGAGTCAGACTTGCACTTGACCGGTTTTTTTCAACTGTATTACAATGATGTTACAGAATGAATAATATATAAGTTTCGAATTCTTTACTTCTTGTATTTCTTATTAGGGTTCCGTAGCCAAAATGGCAAAAACGGAACCCTTATAGTTTCGTCATGTCCGTCTGTCCGTCTGTCCGTCTGTCCGTCTGTCCGTATGTCACAGGCATTTTACTCGAAAACTATAAGGTGTATTTGAATAAAATTTTGAGGATAGGTGTATTTTGTTAGCCGCTACATAGTTTTGTAATTAAAATGACAAAAAAAAAATTTTTTAGGGGTGCACTCCATACATAAAACTAAAAGTCAAAAAAAAAATTTTCATTGTGACCCCCCGTGTGGCACATCAATCGATAGGCCTTTCAAAATAAATATAAGGTTTCTTAGCATTTTTTTTGATTAAGTGAACTGGGTCGGAGATAATCGCCCCGAAAGTCACTAAAATTCTGTCCCCCCCCCCTCTAATTTTTGAACGGTGTATTTTAAAAATATGGAAAAATTCATGGACATAGGACTTATTAATTTCATTCACCGAAAATTGTTTTGAACAAGATCGGTTCAGAGGTTTTCGAGATATTACTGAAAAACTGCCTTCCTCAAAGAAAAGGACGTAAGTGCCATAAAATTTCTGTGGCGATACGACCTTTTTAATAGGCACGGAACCCTTCGTTTTGCGTGGTCCGACACGCACTTGGCCGGTTTTTTTTTTCATTTCTCATACTCTAAAAGTGGGTCCTTGTTCATCTAAGTGGCGTGCTGAAAGTGTCATATTTCTGCTCTAGAGCAGAAAAGTATTTAAAAAAAATGTACGGTTAATCGAAGTAATATTGGGCAACGCCCTTAACCTATACAGGCATAGTACGATTCATTTTTAATTTATTACATTTTTATAGACTAGAATATTTGATAATTGTTTTTGATATTTAATACAAATAATGTTTAATAATTATTTATGACTCGCTTTCAAGTGTAAGAGTTATGTAAATAATGGCTTAATAAAATTTGGCTAAGAAGTTCTTTGAGCTATTATTGTATTATTTGCCAATACGAATAAGACGTATGTAATCTGATTGACCATCCGTGTCAATGGAGGGCGGCTGAGATACTAATTCTATCTCTTTCTTACGATAGTTTTATTGTTAAACATATAGATGAGTTTGTACTTTCAGCTTTTCTACTACTGACATGGTTGGTGGACGACTATGCACGTTATGAATTCACACAAAATTAAACTGTAAAAATAAATGGGTAGATTCTTATAAAGTTATTAACATACAATAGATTAATTATTCAGCAATGTATGAAATAATAATAAAAACATGACTATTTTAGAATTGTATAAAACCTTTCAATAATCTGGGGGCACGGCAGTGCCCCCGCCAAGTCGAGCAAAAAAAGCGGCACGGCCGTACCATCCTTTTCTCGAAGCAATTCAGGCCATTTTCGACCCCGCTATAATTTCGTTGTGGATAAAACAAGAAGCCTGAATTTTCAGTAACTAATCAGGCATTATATAAACACGGTATATTTAAAATTTCAGTCAATTTGAACCAGTAGTTTAAGAATGACAACTTGTTAAAGTTTCTAAATTTTGTCACTCACTGACTGACTGACTCACCGATCATTAAAAGTCCAAGGCACTTCTAGCAGACATAGAAGCTTCAAATTTAGAATACAAAAGTAGGTGTATATTGGGCACGCTGTCCCATTCGCTCGACGTGCTCGCTCCGCTCGCACGCTCGCTCTGTGACAGCTTGCCCAATATATGCGAATGTTTTGATTTAGTTGATCGGAGTCGTATCATTCATTATTATCGAACGATTAAGCAAACCCGTTGCAAACGCTGCAGCCCCTCCGTCGACCAAATTGTAACGCACAAATTGATCGACATTCGGATGACGCACCGCTGTTGAAACAAAGTCGTATCATTCAATATTATCGTGCGATTAAGCGAACCCGTTGCAAACGCTGCAGCCCCTCCGTCGACCAAATTGTAACGCACAAATTGATCAACATTCGTTGAGGCTTAGAACGACTTAAATTCGTAAAAGCAAAAAGCTTAACGCAACGCACCACGTTAAACGTACCAAGTCAACATCGCAGAGTGGGCCAAGCTCTTTGAATGCCGTTAAGTGGTAGGAGTCGAGAGCACGTCTAAGCCTCTGATAGCAGAGGGTTACACACAATTACACGTTAGGAACGGATCTTTAGACTAACTATCGTTGTGAGGCGTTTGTCACACTAAACACATCGCAGAGTGGGCCAGACACTTTGATGTGAGTAGGTGGGTCGGTTTCCCATACTACCAACCGTTATAGCATGAGAAGAACCGATGTATATGTACAGTACCCGATTAACAGGATTTGTTACCGTACAAGCTACCGCTTATAGTTTGTGTTTGACCCTCACCAGGTTGTGTATATGTACAGACCTGATTGACAGGATTTAGCACTGTACACGCTACCGCGTTACCAAGTCAACATCGCAGAGTAGGCCAAGCTCTTTGAATGCCGTTAAGTGGTAAGAGTCTCCATAAACTATCGGTTGTCTAGCCATGGATTCTCCGAGAACCATATAAATGATAATTGTATATATGCATACGTTTATGAATACTTCATTAGCGTGATGTAGGCCTGGTAATGTGATTGGTTAATCAATGTGACGTTGATGTGACGATCTGCTTTATGTTCTGTGTGTGAGTTATTGCTCAATTTAAATCATACCCATACGTATTAAAGTTCAAAACTAATATTCATGTGAAAATATAATGTTGAAACATGTATACATTTTACATCTAGGTATAAAACATACGAATCACCAAAGTAAGGTTCCAATAAAATCAGTCTTACTGATTGAAAATAGATATTTATTTCATTTGAAGCTAAGTTTCATATGTACATATGAATGCGAGACAAAAGGTGGGACTTACTTAGGTACGTATTAATTATCACTCATAACTGTGTTTGTGAAACAGAAATCGAACTAGAGTTCTGTCCTTCTCATATGACGTAACTACACATGAGAAAGAAAATGTGGTATGTAATACGAGGCATACATAATCGCTAGCTGGTTTGATGTGTGCATATCCGATCAAAGAATAAAATGATCAGGCTAGTAACTATTTCTACCTATGTAAGATAAACCTCCATGTGGCTTTTGCAATAAAAAATAGGTTTTAAAGTAACGTGCATACTATTATTAATAAACTAAACTAAACCTCTATTGGCATCACAGACTATCTTAAAATGAAAATCGGTTTCCATGAGGATAAATAATAGAGGACATTATCAAGTTCAAAAGTTTTTCTACTACGAAATCATGCTTTTTGAACAACTAAATAGATCAATTTATGCGTTTGTTTTCATAAATTTACATGACACAAATATGCAATTCCATACTAGTTAACTTGTTTTGAGTTTCACACAAAGTTGATTATTTACGATAAATAAGACACAATAGTTGAATAAAATTGCGTATTGTTTTAGTCTTGATTTTTTGTTTGATTATTTTTAATAGCATGATTTTTTTGTAGTCTAGAAAACCT
Organism: Epinotia nisella; assembly: GCA_932294315.1. Classification (NCBI taxonomy): domain Eukaryota; kingdom Metazoa; phylum Arthropoda; class Insecta; order Lepidoptera; family Tortricidae; genus Epinotia; species Epinotia nisella. Next base: position 2,187,602 of record OW028693.1, read on the forward strand.
CTGCTACGATTTCCTACTCTCTGTCATTAGTTGTATACGATTTTGTATAAGTGAAAAACGTCTACCGATGCAGTTTAGTTCCTCTGTTTTAGGTACCGAAGGATAAACAACATAATATGGATATGTCTACTAGCCCATCCTTTAGATTTTACTTAAGAATACGCTTATTTGAACAATAAAAATTTAACACTAACATTATACATATGTGCTTAATTATTAATTTTGAGTATTAAAAGTTTAATTTTGTTTCAACAGTGTTAACACTGTCATCATCTATAATGATTAACTATCGCGTCAACCAATGACAACAACAAGAAAGTCATTAGAGACCTTGTACTATTGTAACTTTATTATTGTCAATTTTTTTTACTGGATCTTAATGGAATTGAAATTTAATTTAAAACGTATCCATGTTTTGCTTTCGATGGAACAAACCAAGCGTCAGCTAATGCATAATCATCGCATTTTATTTGATACTTGTTATTTTAAACATATTTTTAGTGCTCTTCCAAAAACGTAATTAGTGTAAAATTATATTAATCAGTTTTTTATTATGCACATATGTAGCTAAGGTTATACGGTATACAATCGTATATCACAATTTTACAGTTGAAATATTAGAAATTGGATGCAAAATAGTCAACTCAGTATAATTTTTTGGTTAAATAGCTGTTGTTTTAGACGAAATAATTACTCGTGTTCTCTTCGATCGTGCTGCTATATCCGTGAAGTGACGTAAACCTACATCCATATAAAATGTGAGTATTAATTTATTTTATGTTAAAATTATAATCTATATGTTTTCTTTTCTTGACGTAGGTACAGGCAGCGTCATATAGTTGCTAGCATTCAAAGTAGTCAAATAGTTCGGTAAACCATATAAAATGTATGGTGTATCAAACTTTATGAATACACTGGATGCTACCAACTATATGACGCTGACTGTATATAAATTATAACTAACAGTGTTTTTAGGTCGGACTCCGAGCTGTCATACCGTTCACGAAGCCCAACACCACAGCCGAAAAAAAAGACGACAAAAGATAGCAAAAAGATTTCCAACCAAACTCCATGGTAAGTATTCCATATTTTTTAACACTGAACTACTAAGACTGACATATGAGATTTGTATTGATTTTTTTCTTAATTTCACAGGTTTGATTCTGATCGAGCTACACCCCAAGCACAAGCAGCTACGCCTAGACGAAAGACGACTGCAGCTGGCACAAGTGAACCTGCAGGATCGACAAAGCGCAGAAAAACTTCGTCAAGGTATGTACTTACATACTTAACTTTGAGCAACCAAGATTATTATGTTATTTTCAGTTTGGGGCTATATTTAAACTTTGAACTTTTGTATTTAAAGTTGAATGTCTTAAGTACTGCTCCACAACTGTTTTTATGAATTTATTTACTTATGTTCATTAAAATACTATTTTTGTTCACAGCGCGAGTAAGAAGAGTGGTACGGATCTGTTTCAAATCATCCAGCAAGAGGAAAAATCTGCACCCACTTCATCCAGTAAATTGACTACATCATCATTCGCTAGCCGCGTGTCATCCGGTACAGCACGTCGCACCATCATAACGCCAGGTGACTTTTTCATCGACCTCAAGGTGTATAAAGTAGAAGATGTGCAAAACGTGTCAGATGCACTTGAGCGTTACAAGAAGGCTTTGGTAGTAGTCAGACTGCAGTGCGATGAAAAATCCTTGGAGTGGGAGCAGGCTCAGGCATTGATTGGTACAGCCTACGAACTTTTTAAAGACTCGGAGACAACTTATTTTAACAACAGTGATAAAAAGTAGGCAGTGGATACATAAGATCAGTGTTGGGTTTGTCATAGTTTAATTTAGTTGTTTTTTCTTCATAATGCCTTTTTGTGTATCGTGTAGCACATCTGTAGAGAAAAAGTGTTGGGTAGGTCATCTGCGTAGTAACGAACATAAACGACGAAATAGTTCTATTCAGGAGATCAGCGACGGTGTAGAATTGATTCAGTCGGCATTTCGTAATCGCATTGCGACTTATAGAATTTCATCTAATAATGATCTGATTTCAAGTTCTGTAGACATATTTATGAATTCGTTTCGAGTTAAAATTAATACCCTTTTAAATAAATCGCTTCAGAAACATACCTGCATAAAAGTAAATGTTGAACTTTTTGGAATTTTTATGTTATTTAAGAACAACAGCCAATCCATGAAATCTTTTGTCACAAAAAATAAAATTTTATACCAATGTTTCGATTTCGAACGTTATTATGACGAAGTTATAAATAGTTTGAAAAAAAAAGTCGAGGAGTTTCAAGAGCGCGATAGCGGTTGGGCTTTTTTAAATAATTCACATTTGGAAATTAATATTAATAAATTTCAACCGCTGCATGGTTCAAGCTTTATTAAACTACCAAAAGTTATTCAAAATAAAAAAGCATGTCTTAATATTCAAAATAAAGACCAATGTTGCTTTGCTTGGTGCATAACTGCGTCTTTATTCCCTGCTAAAAAACATCCTGAAAGAGTATCATCGTATCCTGATTTTAATAAAGTATTAAATACCCAAGGTCTGTCTTTTCCGGTAACATTATCTGAAATTAAAATATTTGAGAAATACAATCCAACCCTTGCAATTATTGTTTTTGGGTTAAAAGAAAGTAAAATAGTAGGCCCTCTTTACAAATCGGAAAATGATAACCAGACTATAAAGAAAACTATACACCTGTTGTTGTTAGATAACGGAATAAGTTCACATTTTTGTTTGATTAAGGACTTGAGTCAGGAGTCAAATAACTGCTCACCATGCTAAATTATACTTTTGTGAGACGTGTTTAGTATTTTTCTCTAAAGAAAAACAACTAACTAATCATTTGTGTAGTGGCATAGTTACTGAGCTACCAGAAAAGGGAGCAGTCATTAAATTTAAAAATTATGAACGCAAGCAAAATATGCCGTTTGTAATTTATGCTGACTTTGAGTCAATATTGCCACGTGCAGGTGAATGCAATTGCGGTACTGACTGTACTACTCATAACAGCGACAATACAGAGACTTTAAATCACCACACGCCTGCCGCGTTTGCGTACTATGTTGTGTGTTCAGTTAATCCAACTTATAATCGTTATGTTTCATACCGCGGTTTAGATTGTGTAGATAAGTTTGTAGATTCGATTTATAAAGATGTTTCAGACATCAAAAAAATATTGGATGTAAATACTCCAATGCGATTTAATCCTATCGATGAAATAAATTTCGCTAGCGCCACGCGATGTCATATTTGTAATAATTTCTTGTTTTCCGACAAAGTTAGAGACCATTGTCACATTTCTGGTCGTTATCGAGGTGCAGCTCACAGTTATTGCAATTTGCGATATAAACGTCCATCTTTTGTGCCAATATATTTTCACAATTTGTCTGGGTACGATGCACATTTATTTATAAAAAAGTTAGGTGAAGCGCGCGGATCGATGAAATTAATCCCGAAAACTAAGGAAAACTACGTTTCTTTCACAAAGTTTATTCCAATTGAGGATCAATTTTTTCAGTTACGTTTTGTAGACTCGTTTAAATTTTTGGGTACCAGTTTAGAAAAATTAGTAAATATTATGAAAAAAGATGATTTTGATCATCTGTTGCGTTTTTTCCCAAATTCTACTCAATTTCAATTGCTTACACGTAAAGGTGTTTATCCCTACGAATACATGAATAATTGGGAGCGTTATAATGAACAATGTCTTCCACCTCAAAAAGGTTTTTACAGTTCTCTTTCGAACGAACATATTTCTGATAAGGACTATGAGCATGCATGTTTAGTATGGAAAGAGTTTAATATCGCTAATTTAGGAGAATACACTGATTTGTACCTCAAAACGGATGTCCTTCTGTTAGCAGATATTTTCGAAAAATTTAGAGAAACTTGTAAAAAGAACTATAGTTTGGATCCTGCTTACTATCTGACAGCGCCGAGCTTAACATTTGATGCGATGCTCTTAACAACTTGCGTTGAATTGGAGCTAATTAGTGATTTCAATATGTTATCAATGATTCAGAACGGAATTAGGGGTGGTGTGTGTCTGTGTCCTCACAGGCATGCAAAAGCTAATAACAAATACATAACAGGTTATGATCCTTTACAACCAGATTCGTACATTATTTACATAGATTGCAACAACTTATACGGTTATAGTATGTCTCAGCACTTGCCGTTATCAAACTTTAGGTTTTTAGAACAACATGAAATAGATGCATTAGATATAACTCAAGTCCATAATGAAGCCAAGTACGGTTTTATACTGGAAGTTGACTTGATTTACCCAAAAGATCTGCACAAAGAACATAACGACTTGCCTTTCTGTCCTGAAAAATGTATACCGCCCGGAGGAAAATCTAGCAAACTTGTACCTAATTTGTATGACAAATATTTTTATGTTATTCATTATGTGCATCTAAAAACATGTCTTAAACATGGATTGAAATTAAAAAAAATACATAGAGTGATTACATTTTTACAAGATTCTTATTTAAAACAGTACATTGACCTTAACACAAAGTTACGTCAGGAAGCTAGCTCAAAATTTGAACAAGACCTATTTAAGGTGATGATTAACTCTTTGTTTGGTAAAACATTAGAAAACAATTATAAAAAAGTAGATGTACAATTGATCAATCAGTGGAATGATAGCACGAATTTAACTAAAAAGAAAATCTCTGCCGAGGAATTAATTGCACGTCCTAATTTCCACAGTGTATCGATTTTTAGTGAAAATTTGGTAGCGGTACAGATGAACAATGATCACATTATCTTAAATAAACCCATATATATCGGTTTCACGGTTTTAGAATTATCAAAGAGTCATATGTACGACTTTCACTACTCAGTGTTCAAACCTATGTATGGAAATCGATTACAGATGTGCTACACCGATACAGATAGTTACATTTACCATATACAGACCGAAAACTATTACAAAGATTTAAAAACATCTCTTTTACCTTATTTTGATACTAGTAATTATAGTATTGATAATGTGCACCGCTTACCTATTCAAAACAAAAAAGTGCCAGGTCTTTTCAAGGACGAAATGGATGGGAAGTATATTGTCGAATATGTTGGGCTTCGTTGTAAGCTTTACTGTGTTTTAACAAACCAAGATATTATACAAAAAGCTAAAGGGGTGAAAAAGTCAGTTATAAGGGAATTTGGTATTGAACATTACGGGAATTCGTTGATTAGAGGTGACGTTATTAAAAAGAAAAACATTTTATTCAGATCGATAAAGCACGAAATATTTACACAAAGTGTTAATAAAATTATATTATCTGCTGATGACGACAAACGATTTATTTCTGATAATAAAGTATCCACACGAGCTTGGGGGCACAACACGATACTTAATTTTTAAAAATCTAAAAGCTTAGTTGGTATATTTTATGTTAAAATATCATACTAGTCTTGTTAATATTGTATTACAAACTGTGACGGGCCTTAAACTTGAACCTATTGTATAATACCTATTGTATTGTATAGTATAATTGTATTGTACTTTAATTTTATATGAAATGACAGTTAAGAAATAAATTTATGATCTTAAACTTTTTTTTGTTTTCCTTTCGACACAAAACCAAACCCTTTAAGTCTATGCCGACGTCTAAAAATATATACTCTGGTTTGTAATTTCACACAAAAAGGAGCCTATTGCATTTGAAGTATAAGGTACCTTGTGTAATGTAATGGAAAGTCATATATTAATAGACGTGAGTGCACATTTCATGTGGTATAATTTAATAGAAACAAGTTACAACCTGTATATTTTTACTGCATATCAAATACTTTAAATACCAATTGCAGCGCTTACATAAATTGAAATGTGTGCAATGTATAATCCTATACCTTAGTAATATGACCCCATGAATGAACTCATTTGACACGTGCCAGCAGTTCAATTACCGCGCTTGTTAAATTATGAAGTGTGCAATGAGAATCGTTAAATCAATGCCTATATGATTGTGTTAGGGTTTAACTTATAACCTTTTATCCCTGGGGTAGGTAAGCTTGGAATTTTTAACAGACTATGCTAATTAAATATTTTATGTCAGCAAAACTAGTTACAACTTGTAAAATAATTGCACAATAAAGTGTTGCACGTGGTTAGATATATTGTTACTTATTTATATAGCTGACTTCATCAGATGTAAATAATGCTGGCTATTGGTATTTCATAACCTTTATAAACGCATTGTAATTTTTAATTGTTTACACTTGAATAACATCAATCACCACGGCATTATCTACTCGAAGTCAAAGACCTGGTAAGTTTTCTCTTTTTTAAATAAACTTTTAAATTGTATTAGCTAACCTTTGCGGAAAAAAACCTAAAAACCACAAAAAAACACGATGATTAATCTTGTGTTTATTTATAATCTTATATTTTTTAACTATATTCATCATAGTACTTTTTTTGCTGTGTTACAGATTGACAAATATGGGAGACAGCGAAGATATACAGATTGATTTCTCACAATACGCTCAAGATCCATACCAACTACCAATCGAATTTGATGATAGTGATTTATATAAAAAAGTGAGGAATACTATCTGCAATCCTAAACCCAAGAAACGCGACAACAACAAAACAACAAAAGTGAATAATAAAATAATCAAACGGAACCTTGCTCGTCCTCCATGTTTTGTTATAAACAACGAAGCAGCTCAAGGTAGTAAGCTGATAAAAATACAAATAATTGACATCAGAGATGGAGTACCGAATCAAAACGGAGAAGGTGAAGAAAATGTATTGCTGAGTGCTCAATATGTTGCAAGTGATGGATATGATGAGATAATTGAGTGTACCGAAGGTGTTGTAAATAAGATATCAAAAAAGTTGACTGGTTATAGTCTTAGTTTATAGAATTGATAAAAAAAGTTTGGTCGTGAAATTTTATATATATGTATGTTTTTTGTGTAATTATGATCTAATAAATTTTATAAAAAGGAATTCGGTGTTTTATTAATTTCTTATTTGTGTCTTAGTGAATGGCACGAATATATAAGGTGGATGATGGAGAATAAAAATAAATCAAACTGTTTGATTACTACACATTTTATTCATTTACTTACAATAAAACATAAATTATTGTCTAAATACCATTTCTTAATACATATTACATTTTTTAAAGCACAAAATTTTTTGTGCTTTACACAATTATAGGCTTCACTATTAATACAATATTTTTCATACAAATGTCTAAAACTATATTGTTGTTTTTCATCTAAATCTAAAACAGTACAACCAGGGGACAAATGCTTAACCCAGTAAACTTTTTCTGCTCCCTTTACGTAAATCTTTTTGTCTTTTAGGTAGTCTACAATTATTCTTTTAAATTCGCGTTGGTCAATATAACCCTCACGCCACAAAATGCCACAATTTTTTTCTAACCACATAACCTGTCTTTTTTCGCTTGGAGATAATTTGGAAAACGGGTATGGTGGCTTTACCAAAAAAACTTGCGTATATTCATTTGTAGCGAGTGCAAATTCCTTTATTATGAATTCATTATTACTCCATTTAAAACCCTGAAGATCAACGAATATGTAGTCCAGCATTATGATTATTTATGATATCTTTTTCGTAATATTACTTAAAGGTTTGTATTCTACAATACTATCATTCAAAATTAGACAATAAGCCGACGTCTGCGGGGGTATAGTTGATTCACACTCGAATTCAACTCGCACATCAACCGAACCGGTTTTTAAGGTTTCGTTTTGACGAGAACAGTCAATAACAAATAAAGGAGCAATCTTTTTAAAATCTTGAGGAGTTAGCAAAGGTGCCTGGGTACGGTTATAATAAGACTGTTGAAATTTAGCATACTGCTCATATAATATAGCAAACTTTTCACTAGAAAAACTAACATCAAAACTTTCATAAGGAAAGTAGGTTGAGTTTAAAAAAACCTTAACATCTCTCAAGTTACAGTGATCAAAGTGTGTTATATCTTTATCAGCTACATTTTTTCGTGCTGTTTTTAATCCGATTATAATATAACGCGGTTTCTCAATTTGAGATGAAGTTTTGATAGCCCAAGAATGTTTGGACGTTTCAGGCAAAAGAGGGTATTCATACAAATCCCAGTTCCTAAATGCTATTTGAATTGCGCGATCTCTTTCCAAACATTTGAGCAAGCTCAATCTTTCTCGATCAGACACCTTAATATGAGGCATACGCCATACAATTTTAGAGATAGTTATATTGTCAATATATTCATTCGCATTTAATTTTACGCTATTTAAGTTAGTATTAGATCTTAAAAGAATAAGTTCATGCTTGCAATTAATAACTATTTTGTTGTAATCCTCTGCAAACCCAAGAATTTTGTTTAAAGGTATAGACACAGAAAATAATCCATGTGAAATTTTTGTACCGTTGATATCCCACCCCCATAACTTGGACATCGATGCTTCAAGTTCATTCATCGATACAAGAGATTTCATAGTAGTTGTAACCCCAACATTTTTAATTTTATCGATTTCGATTCCATTGAGTTCGTATCGAATGTCTTGAAATAGATGGAGTATAGGATTATTCGTAAAAAGAACAGACTTCACCTCTTGTTTCGTTTCTCTATTGAATGCAGTTATAGTACCTTCTATGTATAAAGTACTTGCTGATGGTAGTACGTAAAGATCTTGCTGATTAATAGGTATGCGTATTTCATCATTGAAGTTAAAACTTGATACGTACGGCTTATACGAATGATATTCAAAGCTCTCTATTGAGTTGTCTAAGGTGAAAGATTCTGTTAAATTTAATATACTCATTTTATTAGACCTAAGCTTTGGAGAAATTGTTTGTTTTGTTTTGTGAGTTGCACTTTAGGTCTTCTTTTGTTGATTGCTCGATGTGTACTAGCACTGATTTTCATCGGAAGTGAAGTTTTATTGAAGTCTATCATTTTTTTCTAAGGTGTAAATATATCTGAATCTCTTCACCACGTAAATTGATCAAATTATTGTTAACGTCTAATATTCTTACTGTAATTGAACTTAAACTGTTTTGAGTAACAGGAAAATAAATCACGTTTTTCGGTGTTTCTATAATTCTATAGCCTGGAGGTACATTAGGCACAAACTCATGAATTATATGGCTAGGTTGTCCGTTAACAAATGATCCGCACACTATATCACATTCAATGCGGACTAAGGTTGTAGACAGAATGGAAACAGGATAAGGAGATTCTGTTAATATATTAGCTTGAATAGCTTCTGATCCAAAACCGAGTAAGCTACCAATAGATCTCTCTTTATCGAAATAAATATTTTGCGAACATAAAATAGATGTTTTTAAGGTATTATTATTACATGTTAGTGAAAACGAGCATCCTTGAAGGTGATCCTTAAGGTAATCAGCAATATCTTGAAGCTCATAAGATCCTTCTGGAATTTCAATTGCTTTGTTTTTTCCGTAATAGAATTTATTGTTTCTGTAGTCTATATTAGGTATTGAATTAAATGTAGATATGTACAACAGACCACACTCATATTCTCCATCCAGTTGAAGAGCCGGCGAATGGTTTGTTATCAGTGTGGAAGATGATCCAGTTATGGACAAAGTGAACGACATCGTAAGAATGATAATTCTTTTATAGATCGTAGGTATTTAAACGCTTATACCAATATTGTTTTAAGTATTTAAGACATAAATGCCCACAATTTACTGTGTTAAACTTTTGGTACGTGTTATAATTATAGTAAATATCGTTGTTATTTAAATACTTCTTTAGCTCTATCGGAGGTGGAAGGTCACCATAACTATTAAAATATTCACAATAACTGTTGTCTTTGACATAGGCTACCCAGTGAGTTCCATTGTTTTTAGAACTGTCCAAGTTAACAATTCCACATTCTACTCGTTTAGGATGGTTTGGTAAACTGTCTCTCATATAAACTCCACGGAAATGTGGAATCTCTGTAGAGTGTTTTAGGATGTCAATGTTTGAAAGTGCACGTCTGGGTAACCTATCACTTAGTTTTTTGAAGTTTGTATACACAATCCTCTACCATTTTTATATGGTTTAATATGCAACCCTTTTCCTAATGCAATAGATTCCATCATTTTATTATGTCTTTCTGATTCAGTTAAGTTCTTTTTTGCAGCTTTGTAATCACCTACAGCTTTAGCGATTCCAGCAGCTCCTCCCGCTAATGATCCTAACGCAGAAAGTCCCGCGAAAATAGGTATCAAAGGTAGCAGACCTCCTGTTTTTGGAATCGGTATTAAACGAGGTAGGCGTATCTTAGTGTTGTTAGCAAAAACTTTTTTTGCGGCAACAATAGCACGATCCATGATATTATTACCTTTTATTTTAGGGTTCTTTTTTAACTCAGTGCGTATCTTGGACACAAAACTTTTGAATGATTTTATACCTGCACCAACCTTTAGTTTAGATTTCATAACTTTGCTCACTAACCATGAGCCTATTTTTTCTCCTATTCCAACATCTTTCGACTTAGTTCTTCGTTTGGCCATTTTGTAAAGTTCTAAATCTGCACTATGTCTATCAGCTAAATCAGGATATTTATCATAAGCTATATCGTGTTTCATACACGCCTCATCTAGCGCATTAATTCCTTTGTCACCTCGTTGTAACCTTTTATGCAATTTTGTACCTGGTCCACAATAATTATACCCAGGCAAGTGTAATTCAAATGGTAAATTATTAATTGCGCTATTTAAAAGTCCTCTCCCTTTCATATCAGGTATGCTAATGACAAATTTCGTTTAAAAAAAGTCAATTTATTTAAATAAGCACATTAAACAATGGCTTTTATATCAATCCAACTATTTTCAGTATCACTTAGCCCTAACCACTTGACAAACAGCTTACTACCCTTTTTTTTAATCACCTTTTCTATTAAATAAATATCTGGATACTTAGTTTTTTGAAGTTCTTCTTCATAAAAGGTACCCAGTATTATGTTTTTCCGTTGATCTTCAATATGATATGTTACAGGTCGAGTGTGATTCATATGTTTAATAGTAAAAAGTTCTGTAGACCAATTAGGTGTATAACCCTTAGAGAAGTTACTTTTATATTTGCTTATACGCACACGGTCACCTATATTAAATTTATTCAACTTACTGTTGTTATATACATTGGATTGTGAGTATTTAATGTTCTTTTTTACTTCTTTTTCATTATTTGAATCGATATCAATAGGTTTAAATTTTGTTGTACGATGTACAGTGTGATTGTATGCTTTCACTATATCATCTAACGGTTTACCAACCCATTTATAGTTACCAATGAAACTAAAATATTTATAGAGTTTGATCTTAAGTGTTTTTATCAGTCTTTCAACAATAGATGCCTTTTTAATTGAATATGATGAATAGTGATGTATTTTCAAGAATTTTAAATAAGAATCAAATTCATCATTATAAAATTCTTTTCCTAAGTCCGTCTGCAAGTTTCTAGGTCTGCGTTTAGTTTTTTTCATAATTAGTTCGAATGCACTTTTCACTGACGTTTTAGTTTTAGACTTAATTGGTATACACCACGCATACTTGGAAAAAGTATCAATAACAGTTAATATATATTTATTTCCTTTGTTAATCGTGTGAAGTTTCTGTAAATCGATCAAATCAGCTTGCCATAAATCGTCAATTCCTCTTAGTACAACCGATCTTCGCTTAAAGTTTTTTCTTGCCGGTCGATGGATCTCGTTCACTATTTGTTGCTTTTCCATTTTTTATATTTTTGAAGATATCATCTGTCTCCTTCTTTGTATAAAAGTTTATTTTTAACTGAGACGAAAGTTGATGAATTTGATTATTTATAGTATTAAACAAAGAATCTATATATGTCTTGTCGTACATGTTTTGAATATTTTGATCAACATACTGCTTATTTACTACATCATCAGGTGACGAAGGTTCTACAACTCCTTTTAATTGTAAACTTCCTTCAAAACATCCGCCTCCGTTTGTTCGAAGCAAAGCATTGTATTTTAGATCAGAAATCTCGTTAGCACGCAGGCGCTTATGAACATGGTGACCAAATTTGTCAATATTCATGATGTATTGTTACAACTTGCGAGTGAAACTACAACTGGTAAAAAACTTGCTTTATTTGACTTTTATATATCATTTACTAAGCAAGCTTCGCGTAGTTCTTCAATAATAGATATGATTTCGTTATCTAATCCTGTATTACCAGCATCACGCGATGCTATAAGTAGTTTCAATCTTTCTACTAATTCATTCGGGTCATCCCAATACACATAAGAAATATCTCTTTTGACTTTTTTCATTAGCGGTAAACCATCACCGGTTACATGTACTTCTTCGCTTAATGAACGTTCTTTAGTTAATTTGAAAAGTGGTTTTATGATGTGTAAATATTTCATACCCTTGTTGCTTTTTATAGGCTTATTTGGATCAAAATCACGTCTATGTGCATTGGTTTTTATTAATAATGTTTTATACAATCGCTTATCGTTTTCAGTTATAATTTGCAAATCAGGTATTTTTTTAAACAATAAATCGTTTAATCCTTGTGTTAAACAATACCTTTCTGCTCCTATTTTGAGTTCTTTATCATTCCAAGAAATCGGATAAGATCCTAGCATTAGCTTACCACGATCCATTCGTACACCAAAAGGAACGTTCATGTGTAAATATTGATTTTGCCAGGTAGGATCGTCACGCGGAGATGCATACGAATCTGACGTTATGAATGAAGCATTGTTTACTGATTCAAAATCATCTTGACTAGAATTGACATCATTTAATTCATATTCGCTATTATCTAAATCAGATTCTGATGATTTTCTCAATAGTGTATTATTAGCTAAACTTTCTTTTTTTCCATTTTCAGTAGGACTGTATTTTAATGTTTTTACTGCATTATTCCATTTAGATCCATTGTTATCAAAATCAGTATCAGTAATACTAAGGTTGTTATCATCTTTTTTCACCATTTCATTAAGAGGATCTGTGACTGGTTTTAACATTGTTTCCAAGATCATATTATTGTTAGATTTAATATCACGAAGAACCTTGACTTTTTTTCTTATTGCTTCAGCAGATCGGAGTACTTTTTCTTTAAATATTTTCTCCTCGTTCATTTTATTATTCATGTCCGATCTAGATGATTTCATATTAAGGAATAAGTTCTACGTGTTAACACTATTATTTATGTATTCATTTATTCTATCATGATAAATGTATCAAAGCCTTTTCTATAACATCCAGAATTTTTATTACAATCTTTATTTATAACTAAGTAATTAAAGGGTTTGTTCCATACTTGACCACACATTTCGCGAAACTGGGCCCAAGACATATCACTTCCTACGTGTTCATCATAAACATGACGCAAATTAACATCATCTTGTTTAAAAAGAACTATTAAATTAGCATTGTCTCTTATTAATTGCTTAGGTATTTTACTATATGTTTGGTTCAGATAGAAGCTATCTATGTTTTTATGTCTTCCCATTGCAAAATAATCTCGTATATTATTTTGATTTTCACATGCAACATCATCAAATATCATGATTGAATTTATATCAGCCGTATGAGGACTTATTACTTCATCATTCTCACTATATTTTTGAAATGATACTGAGGGAACCAGATTTAAAACTTGCTCTAAATATTGATACATAGGTTGAAACAAGGTTTTAGAATATATATAAACATTTTGGAAGCGTAGACCATGTTCGTGTAGCAGTAGACCAACAATCAAATTAGTTTTTCCACAGTTAGACGGACCACATATTATACAGCGAATAGTATCAGGTAAAAGTAAACCATGGCGGTAATGACGTTTATTGTGTGAAGAACAAACTACATCCAACTGCAATTTTTGAGGTTGTTTTACGAATTTCATATTACCATTAGGCACGTGCAACAAACTTGAAACTAAATATGCAAATATTATGTTTTTTTGAACTTGAGAGTTTATATTAAATAATTCTGAGATTCCAATAACCATTTATTTATTGGGCACGCGCAGCACGGGGCGAGAGCGAGTGACGTTGTTTCAACGTTAGCGGTGCATAATCCGAATGTCGATCAATTTGTGCTCTACAATTTTGTGGACGAAGGGGCTGCAGCTTTTGTTACGGGTTCGCTTAATCGCACGATAATATTGAATGATACGACTCCGATCAACTAAATCAAAACATTCGCATATATTGGGCAAGCTGTCACAGAGCGAGCGTGCGAGCGGAGCGAGCACGTCGAGCGAATGGGACAGCGTGCCCAATATTCACCTACTTACAAATAGAGTTTAATGTCTTAATCATGGGAAAACCTATCTGGGGGCACGGCAGTGCCCCCGCCAAGTCAAAATAAAAAAATATCATAAGACAAAGCCTTTAACAAAATTCGTTAGAAGTAGATGGTACCGAAAAGTAGGACTACAAAAAGAAGTGAGATGCCATCAAAACATCCTGTAAAAAAACCGGCCAAGTGCGTGTCGGACCACGCAAAACGAAGGGTTCCGTGCCTATTAAAAAGGTCGTATCGTCACAGAAATTTTACGGCACTTACGTCCTTTTCTTTGAGGAAGGCAGTTTTTCAGCAATATCTCGAAAACGTCTGAACCGATCTTGTTCAAAACAATTTTCGGTGAATGAAATTAGTAAGCCTTATGTCCATGAATTTTTCCATATTTTTTAAATACACCGTTCAAAAATTAGAGGGGGGGGGACAGAATTTTAGTGACTTTCGGGGCGATTATCTCCGACCCTATTCACTTAATCAAAAAAAATGCTAAGAAACCTCATATTTATTTTGAAAGGCCTATCGATTGATGTGCCACACGGGGGGTCACAATGAAAAAAAAAAATTTGACTTTTAGTTTTATGTATGGAGTGCACACCTAAAAAAATTTTTTTTTTGTCATTTTAATTACAAAACTATGTAGCGGCTAACAAAATACACCTATCCTCAAAATTTTATTCAAATACACCTTATAGTTTTCGAGTAAAATGCCTGTGACATACGGACAGACGGACAGACGGACAGACGGACAGACGGACATGACGAAACTATAAGGGTTCCGTTTTTGCCATTTTGGCTACGGAACCCTAAAAACCCAAGTCTCGCAGCTCAGTCTTTCTACCGTAAAAAGTTGTGAGATCCATGTAATACCAAGTCAGTTAATCTATTTAGTCTCTACTTAAAGGACCTTCTGTCTTATGTTATTACATAAGTTATTATCATGCCAATATTAAAAATATTTTACGTTTTAAACAAATAGATCGACTTGGACATCGCATGAAAACACAATGAATATTACAATTATATTAGATAGATTTTTTAGTCTATCGCGCCTCACGCGATTGAAACTCGTTGCTGTTGGTTGCTGGCCCGTCGTGCTGTGTAGTGTGACTAATAATCAAATCATGCGATGTCCAAGTCGATCTATTTGTTTAAAACGTAAAATATTTTTCACATCTCATGCTCGAAAAGTGTGTCATATTAGGCTTAATAAGCGGGGCTAAAGTAGTACATTTAGCCCCTAGGGAAAATATGTATACATATTTATGATTTTTAACACATTTAATTTGACCAATCAAAACACTTCACCATATTAAATCCACCAATCACAACTCTTTCAAAAAACATTTATCTTTGCTATCAACCAACCAGAATACCTACAGCTACATATTAAAATCGACCAATCAAACATCAGGTGTTTTTTAGTCCCTAATTCCAAATCATTTAAATCCACCAATCACAACTCTTTCAAAAAACATTTCTCTTTGCTATCAACCAACCAGAATACAGCTACATATTAAAATCGACCAATCAAACATCAGATGTTTTTTAGTCCCTAATTCCAAATCATTAAAAACCGGCCAAGTGCGTGTCGGACCACGCAAAACGAAGGGTTCCGTGCCTATTAAAAAGGTCGTATCGTCACAGAAATTTTACGGCACTTACGTCCTTTTCTTTGAGGAAGGCAGTTTTTCAGCAATATCTCGAAAACCTCTGAGCCGATCTTGTTCAAAACAATTTTCGGTGAATGAAATTAATAAGCCCTATGTCCATGAATTTTTCCATATTTTTAAAATACACCGTTCAAAAATTAGAGGGGGGGGGGGGACAGAATTTTAGTGACTTTCGGGGCGAATATCTCCGACCCTATTCACTTAATAAAAAAAAATGCTAAGAAACCTTATATTTATTTTGAAAGGCCTATCGATTAATGTGCCACACGGGGGGTCACAATGAAAAAAAAATTTTTGACTTTTAGTTTTATGTATGGAGTGCACCCCTAAAAATTTTTTTTTTGTCAGTTTAATTACAAAACTTTGTAGCGGCTAACAAAATACACCTATCCTCAAAATTTTATTCAAATACTCCTTATAGTTTTCGAGTAAAATGCCTGTGACATACGGACAGACGGACAGACGGACAGACGGACAGACGGACATGACGAAACTATAAGGGTTCCGTTTTTGCCATTTTGGCTACGGAACCCTAAAAAGAAAACGCCTCACGCTAAATTGAACAATCTCTTCGCAGTGAAATTTGTTATTGATTGTGGATGGATAATCTTTGTTTTACTATTTTCTCGCAGTCGAAGTGAAAAGTAGAGTGTATAAACTCGGGTCTAAAAGCCATATTACCCCTCGAATTATTTTCCCTCGCTTCGCTCAGGAAAATATCCATCTCGTGGTAATATGGCTTATTTTAGCCCCTTGTCATACAATCTACTATTTAATATGGGCATGATAATAACTTATGTAATAACTTAAGACAGAAGGTCCTTTAAGTAGAGACTAAATAGATTAACCGACTTGGTATTACATGGATCTCACAACTTTTTACGGTAGAAAGACTGAGCTGCGAGACTTGGGTTTTTTTACAGGATGTTTTGATGGCATTATTATGACTTGGCGCCAATTCTGACGTAAAAATTAAAAAAGTTAGACTGAAGATAGTTTTAGCGAGAAATTGTATTGCAAGGCGTTTGGAGAGTTATTAAAAACCTTTATAATATCAAAAGAAGTGTTTAATTACAGATTTCTATACAAGACAAAAGGAAAAGCTTTGATAAAAAACCGGTCAAGTTCGAGTCTGACTCGCGCACCGAGGGTTCCGTACAAAATATACAACACTATTTATCGGTGCATTTTGTTACTAAGTTGCGCGACCAAGGAACTCGGTATGTACAGTAAGGGAAATGTATTCACGTACCACCGTAGAACCCTGTCGCAATTGACGGGCCGCCGTCACTCAAACTCGAGTGCTATGTCACCTTATTGCGATAGGATTCTACGGTGGTACAGTCAGCATCATAAACAGACATAAGGTTGAAAAGTGTATACATGTTTATGATGCTGACTGTACGTTAATACATTTCCCTTACTGTATGTTGGTTTTTTAGCGATAATTCTTTATCAAGTGAATTAATTTCGATAATTCTTTTTATGTTTGCTACAAGGTACTTTCGGAACACTTTCATACGAATTTGAAGGAAAAAAAATAAACACAGATGTATTAGATTACAAACAAAATTACCATATGATTTTTGAAGATTAAAAAAAAATTACGCTAGATAGAGGTATCGTTATACTTTTCCGGTAATATTCACGTTAATATTAATCATATATATTATTTTCAATTTTTTCGCTTGGTTAAGTTCGGAAATAAGGGGGGAATGGTATTTTTTTCAACATTTTTCTTTATAAATCAAAATTTTACCATTGTAGAAAATAAAATAAAAACTGTTTTAGAATGTACAATTCAAGCCCTTTCATATGATACCCCACTCGGCCTACTAACTAGACTTTGAATTTTTGCCCCCCCTCTTATCCGCCCTTATTTATACAAATTAAAAGTATATATTAAAATTTTTCATTTTCCATACACGAGGATTAGCTTTGTTTACAACTATTCCAAATTTCAGATCGATAGCATTAGTAGTTCCTGAGATATTTGGCTTTGTGACAGACAGACAGACGGACGGAGTCGCACCATAAGGGTTCCGTTTTTAGGGTTCCGTAGCCAAAATGGCAAAAACGGAACCCTTATAGTTTCGTCATGTCCGTCTGTCCGTCTGTCCGTCTGTCCATCTGTCCGTCTGTCCGTCTGTCCGTATGTCACAGGCATTTTACTCGAAAACTATAAGGTGTATTTGAATAAAATTTTGAGGATAGGTGTATTTTGTTAGCCGCTACAAAGTTTTGTAATTAAAATTACTAAAAAAAAATTTTTTAGGGGTGTACTCCATACATAAAACAAAAAGTCAAAATTTTTTTTTTTCATCGTGAGCCTACGTGTGGCACATGAATCGATAGGCCTTTCAAAATAAATATAAGGTTTCTCGGGAATTTTTTTGATTAAGTGAATACAGTCAGAGATAATCGCCCCGAAAGTCACTAAAATTCTGTCCCCCCCCCTCTAATTTTTGAACGGTGTATTTTAAAAATATGAAAAAAATCATGGATACAGCGCTTATTAAGTTCATTCACCGAAAATTGTTTTGAACAAGATCGGATGAAAGGTGTCTGAGATATTGCTGAAAAACTGCCTTCCTCAAAGAGAAGGACGTAAGTGCCTTAAGATTTATATGACGATACGACCTTTTTAATAGGCACGGAACCCTTCGTTTTGCGTGGTCCGACACGCACTTGGCCGGTTTTTTACCTTATTGGTCCGGAACCCTAAAAAGTAAAAATGTTGTTCAAGACACATATTAAACTACCCGGATTTCGAGAAAAAAAATTAGCTGACACTATGGTGCGTTGAGTGTAAATAACTAAACTGGCGGGAAACCTAAAATAAATAGTGCAAATCTTTCTTTGGAAGTTTTATTAGCTGTGTTAAATTTAGAAATTAATTTTAATAAGATGAGTTCTAGTTCTGAAATGGATTTAACACCCGATTATATAAAAGAAGAGGCTCAAGCGGTCCTGGAGAACCTTTTACCGACAGTATCATAGGAGCGATATATGAAGTCGTATAACGATTTCATAAAGTGGCGGGGCGAAAAGCGAGTGAAATCCTTATCGGAAAATGTGTTCCTTACTTATTTCAACGAATTATCAAAGAAACTTCAGTATTTTGTTTTATTTCCTCATATTCGAAATGAAAAGTAGAGTGTTTAACTCGGGTGAAAGCACCCATTTCTGCCTCGAACTATTGGCGCTCTCACTTCGTTCGAGCGCCAAAATATCTCGTCAGGAATGGATGCGTTTCAGCCCTCGGTGAACAATCTACTATTTCGCAACTGTATTAAAAAACGTCGTTCGATACACATGCGGAAATGTCATTCTTCACTCGTCCCGAGTCTTGCCACTCGCCTACGGCTCGTAGCAAGAT
Organism: Epinotia nisella; assembly: GCA_932294315.1. Taxonomy (NCBI): domain Eukaryota; kingdom Metazoa; phylum Arthropoda; class Insecta; order Lepidoptera; family Tortricidae; genus Epinotia; species Epinotia nisella. Next base: position 2,206,945 of record OW028693.1, read on the forward strand.
ATCTCGGTACTCGTGACATAATGACATACTTTCCGCACTAGTATCGATATGTACTATTTTAATACAGTTGCTCAAAAAGTGCTACTTTACGTAGCTGTTTAGCGTGCGGAAAGTTGGTTTTCGCGCACTAGTGCTTTTTTCTTTTCCTTATAAATTATTATGTCAATAAAAAATAAATAACAAAGAACTGTATTAAACTGTATATAAAGTGTCTGTCATCTACATATCAACTCTACATATCAACTCTACATATTTAGATAGATGTCCACTGTGTACTTAGATAGGTGCTGACTCTACATATCGACTCTACATATCGAATCCACATATCGACTCTACATATCGACTCTACATATCGGCTCTACATATCGACTCTACATATCTGGACCCCCATATAAAATTTCACCCCCTCTTTTAAGGGGTTGGGTGCAGATTTCCAAAAAAAAAGATGCACGATTTTTTTGTTAGTCACAAAAAGTCCGCATACCAATTTTTAGCTTTCTACCTTGAAAATTGCGGAATGCTCCATACAAACTTCCACCCCCCATTTTGGGGAAGTGGGGGGTTAGAAAGAGACAAAAAGTAGCCTATGTCACTCTCCATCCCTTCAACTATCTCCACTTAAAAAATCACGTCAATTCGACGCCCCGTTTTGCCGTGAAAGACGGACAAACAACACATACACTTTCCTATTTATAATATTAAGTATGGATTATGCTACGCCCTTACAGGGTTACCTTGTCTTGTTTGTAACACCTTTGTAACCATGGTTTTGCAGTAAATAATAGTACATTACTGCAGAGGCCGGGAAATAGCAATTCGTGGATGAGTTGATTTTGTCGGATGAAGCGAAGCTGAATCCGACAATAGAGACAAATCCACGAATTGCCATTCCCGCCGACGCAGGTATAGTGCTTTTCTCCATAAATGCAAGGAAATCAAATAATATTTTCAATAATTTTAAAACAGCGAGTAGTATGTCAATAACCTATCATGTTCCCGCCCAACTTATTTTTTAAAAGTATGTACACGGCATGACTCATGGTGCCAGTTTCTATTGACCCACATAAAAAATTTTAAACATTAGAATCAATTACAATTTTATGTTTTATGTAATTAAAATTATTAAAGATTACACGGGATTGAAATCTAAACGCATTCAGCATTGCAATTCAGCGAGGAAATGCCGCCAGTATCCTCGGTACAATGCCTCGAGGGCCTTTTTAGGGTTCCGTAGCCAAAATGGCAAAAACGGAACCCTTATAGTTTCGTCATGTCCGTCTGTCCGTCTGTCCGTCTGTCCGTCTGTCCGTATGTCACAGGCATTTTACTCGAAAACTATAAGGTGTAATTGAATAAAATTTTGAGGATAGGTGTATTTTGTTAGCCGCTACATAGTTTTGTAATTAAAATGACAAAAAAAAATTTTTTTTAGGGGTGCACTCCATACATAAAACTAAAAGTCAAAACTTTTTTTTTTATTGTTACCCCCCGTGTGGCACATCAATCGATAGGCCTTTCAAAATAAATATAAGGTTTCTTAGCATTTTTTTTGATTAAGTGAATAGGGTCGGAGATAATCGCCCCGAAAGTCACTAAAATCCTGTCCCCCCCCCTCTAATTTTTGAACGGTGTATTTTAAAAATATGGAAAAATTCATGGACATAGGGCTTATTAATTTCATTCACCGAAAATTGTTTTGAACAAGATCGGTTCAGAGGTTTTCGAGATATTGCTGAAAAACTGCCTTCCTCAAAGAAAAGGACGTAAGTGCCGTAAAATTTCTGTGACGATACGACCTTTTTAATAGGCACGGAACCCTTCGTTTTGCGTGGTCCGACACGCACTTGGCCGGTTTTTAGATTTAACATAGTTTTAATTTATCTTAGTTAATGTTAATTGTAATCTTGTATTCACTTTTAATAAATACCTAACGCAATTTAGTTCGTTTTGAATATTATTTCGAAAATATTTTAATTTCTTCAGTTTATTACTATTTGAGACATTTTTTAAAACCTCACTTCTATCTCTTGCAAAAGTAATCGTTTTGTCTATAAGACAATTAAAAAAAAAAACTTGAGAAAGGTTTAAGCACACTACAAACGGGTGCAATTTGTCACACCAACTTGCAATAGTTGGAAAGAGACAGCCATACATTACTAACCAGTCTAACTACAGCAAGTTGTTATGAAAAATTGCTAGGCCTTTAAACTTCGAGCATTTGGCTGTTTGTAGTGATTTGTCATGGTCAAAACATATGATTAAAAGGTAAAAAAGTATACAGTAAAGGAATTTCATACATATTCCTGGCCGCTAATGCTGTACAATAATGACTTTTAACTTTTTAAATTTGCGCTTGTCAGTAACGAGGAACTTTATGTACTATTTTTGCTACAGTTAGGCGCACATTTCCGATCATATTGGAGAAAATAAATAAATAGTATGATTTTACTATGTACTGGTTTACTGGAGACAAAAAGAGGAAGCGTGGCAGGCCAACAAGGAGATGGGTTGATGAGATTAAGAGCGCAGCAGGAGGTTGCTGGACTACAACAGCAAAGGATAGGGAGAAATGGAAACAGTTAGGGGAGGCCTTTGCCTACAAAAGGTATACAGATAGTAATTAAATATGTTAACAACAACAAAATGCAATGTAAAGTACTTAAATCTGAATTAAAGGCTATTTTATTTATTTATTATGATTTTACAAACACTGAACTGGCAACCAAGCATCCTCGGAGCCATCAAAAGTTGACATGTACATTTATTATTCTACTATAATAGTAATAGCTAAAAGAGAGAGTTATCTGTATGTGTGTGTATGTAGGAGACACCCTATTAGAAAAACAAATCTAAGTGACTCACCCGAGGTCAACAAACTACCAATTGTTCATAGTCCGACACTGACACTCCTAGCCACGTACTCACGCACGCTCCTTATCTTCGAGCAGCTCAGGTTCTGCTGTAAAAGGTGTGTCGAGTCACATGCTTCAGCCATAGGTAGGAAGCCCTGGAATTCGAGAATTCTCCAGTTAACACTAATGCTAATTAAATGATATTTACACAGACCTAGTTGTCATGTAAATATTTCAAAACTTACCATTTAGGGCAGTAAGATTAGGTTAGATATTATAAGCCATGCGTTCCGGCATTGCAGATGCTAGCTTAACACACTGAAATAAAAGTATGTAGGTTAGAATATGTACCGCAAGCATTAATATTTATCGTATTTGCTTTGATCGAGTTGTATCTCGATACATACTCTTAATCGAATGCCTAACAAGCACCGGCCCTTTAACCACGGGATGCCATGTGTGGAATCGACGAAATTGCTGAAACAAGGAATAAATATATCAAACACTGTATCACATTAGCTAGCGAAACAATATTTAATGCACTTTATTCTGTACTTACGAGGAGATTAAAGCGAAGACATTCCGCTAACCCCTAACTGTGTTCATGAACAAGATTTTGATACGGCTGCCTTACAGCCAAGTTTTACATGTCGAGGTCGGAACGGAGTACACAAATAACCATTAGGTTTTTAACTCTACATTCTGTAACTGCAGATGAACACCGATTCGTAAAACAAGCTCCCCAATGCGTCTCAACATTTCTCTTGCATTTCGCCATTGACAACTTGATTATTTTTAATCCCTCGCAGCGCGAGCGCAGACTTACGTTCCGTTCGCAAACAGCCAAATGTATGAAAAACGAGAAATTTTTATCTTCGAAAACTATGTTTGTATCTACTGAAAAATGTGTAAATTTATCCTGACAACATAAATCAAACTCCCAGAGTATAAAGATGACGGACTGCGGAGATATCTGTAAATTTAGGTTAAGGCGACATAGGTTCAGAAAGCGGATTTTTAAAAAGTCGTAGGGATTGTTTGGGTTGTAATGGTCGCACCCGCACCACACTTGGGGTTGCGTGTTCGCGTTGCATCGTTGCCTCTCTTTCAGTTGCCTCTCTTCCATTTGTAAGAAGGAAAAAGATGCAGCACGAATATTTGGGCGAATACCGCCAAGTGTGGTGCCACCATAATACGGCTGCCCTAATAGTAGATTGTATTGAACAAGGGGCTAATAAGCCATATTACCACGAGATGGTTATTTTCCCGAGCTAAGTGAGGGAAAATATTTCGAGGGGTAATATGGCTTTTAGACCCGAGTTATACACTCTACTTTTCACTTACACTGCGAGAAAATAGTAAAACAAAGATTCCATCCACAATCAAAAATAAATTCCACGGCGCAAAGAGATTATTCGATTTGGCGGCATACTTTTTTTAATATACTGCTTTGACACAGATACAAAATATTGACACCACGAATAAACGCCTCTGAAGCGTCCAATACACGGTGAAGTATTATCACTCGATCCACGCGCTACACGCTGTCCGTTTATCATTGCATGTTACAGAAAGAGACAACTATGGTGGATCATCAGTATTTAATCACCGTGTATTGGCCGCCTGAGGGCCTACCGCGAAACAATATTCGTTTTCGTTCGTGTATCTCCCTCTTTGTCGCTCGAACTAGCAAGTGCGGTAGAGACGGAGATACACGAACGAAAACGAATATCGTTTCGCGGTAGGCCCTCTGACTGTCTACAGGCGCGTCGTTGACGGCCAGAGGCGTTTTTAGGGTTCCGTAGCCAAAATGGCAAAAACGGAACCCTTATAGTTTCGTCATGTCCGTCTGTCCGTCTGTCCGTCTGTCCGTCTGTCCGTCTGTCCGTCTGTCCGTATGTCACAGGCATTTTACTCGAAAACTATAAGGTGTATTTGAATAAAATTTTGAGGATAGGTGTATTTTGTTAGCCGCTACATAGTTTTGTAATTAAAATGCCAAAAAAATTTTTTTTAGGGGTGCACTCCATACATAAAACTAAAAGTCAAAATTTTTTTTTTCATTGCGACCCCCCGTGTGGCACATCAATCGATAGGCCTTTCAAAATAAATATAAGGTTTTTTAGCACTTTTTTTGATTAAGTGAATAGGGTCGGAGATAATCGCCCCGAAAGTCACTAAAATTCTGTCCCCCCCCCTCTAATTTTTGAACGGTGTATTTTAAAAATATGGAAAAATTCATGGACATAGGGCTTATTAATTTCATTCACCGAAAATTGTTTTGAACAAGATCGGTTCAGAGGTTTTCGAGATATTGCTGAAAAACTGCCTTCCTCAAAGAAAAGGACGTAAGTGCCGTAAAATTTCTGTGACGATACGACCTTTTTAACAGGCACGGAACCCTTCGTTTTGCGTGGTCCGACACGCACTTGGCCGGTTTTTGTTTTAATAATTATTGTGAGTTAGGGACACGTTTGGGACTAAAAAACACCGGCGAATGCTTTTGACAGGTCCAAGTAACATGCATACACCGGCGTTTTTCTGTCTACCATAGCCTGTCCTGAGTATCTTAGGTCCATGACGATATTCGTTTTCGTTCATGTATCTCCGTCTCTGTTGCACTTGCTACTTCGAGCGACAAAGAGGGAGATACACGAACGAAAACGAATATCGTTTCGCGGTAGGCCCTATGTCTATGATGCATCATAGACTTATTTCTTTTAGTTATATTTTTCCACGGGTCACCTTAGCTGGCAACCGTACGCGGCCAATTAGGATTGTTCATTTTTTTTCTTAAGTGCTATTTCGAAAACCATTTCGAGATATGAGGTATTCAAACAGTTTCCGACATTTACTTTATCAAAATAATGGATGATTAAAGATATTTCAGCATATATACGTGTGACCTTTGTTTGACCTTCTGTGGACCTCCCTCGTGGCTGAATCAGAAAAGACTTTGGTCATTAAAAGATAAACACTTATCGAACCTGTGGTATTTACCGTCACTGTCAAGCTTCTGTCAAGCCACTCTATAAATAAACTGACTTTAAATATTGTTATTTGTGATTAATTTAATGGAAGACATGGAAAATTACATGAAATGTTATTAACCAACGTGTAAAAACGACTCCAAAAATAGCTCGAAAACGATAGTTCGCATCCGGGAAGACTTGCGTGAAAGGTGGTGTCGTGAAGCCAACGTGGAGTTTTATCAGTGTTATACACAATACTGCTGCGAGGATCACTTCGAAGTAAGTATAAAAAAACCACATGCATTCAATATTCAATTCATTCAGTTTTAAAAATATAAATTTTATAAATACAGAAAGGATATCTACTAGACACATTAGACTAAAAGCTAGCTTTACGGGCAGGTTCAGTAACATAGTATTACACGCCTGTGTTATGTATGTGCGCGGTTTTCTCGTGGTCCCATTGATTTGTCCCATCAATGGGACCACGAGGGAGACTTGTTTCTTGTAGTCCCATTAAGTTCTATTGAAATGCACTTAAACATCCTGTATATGTATGTGCGCTCCCACTTTTCTTCCAACACTAGGTAGGGATATGTTCGTTAGGTGTATGATATCCTGGTATTTCGACAGTTTGTTTGCTCTGTTTGCTCTTCGGGCATCTAAGGATGCCTAACTAACCTTAAGCTGCGTACGAATTTGAGCGGCTCAGCCTGAGGCATGCTCGCCCCGCGCGGCGAGCTGCTCGCGCGCCAAATAGTTCCACATAAACATGCGCGGGTGAGGCAGCGTGCTCGCGGTGAGCCGACATTTGTGCGTAGTTCAAAATGGCGTCGGACACGGTGACAGCCACGGCTGCGTTTATCATAATTCACCGAATTATCATCAAAAAAAAGAAGAAATCGCCACGGTGGTGGATGAAGCAGTTGTACAAAAATCGTTTCATGTGGTACTCATTTACTTCACCAAATTACATTTGAAAATCAGGCGCATGAAAAAGTGAATTTTCGTTGAATGTCAAGTAACTTCTCATTGTTCCACATTTTAATCACTTAATCTTTTATTATTTACCAACAAACACACGCACGCTCAGCAACTTGATCAAATTTGTACGCGCGGCGCCCACAAACAAGTTAGAACTTGTCGTTCTGCTCGCGGCACGCTCGGATACACGTCCAAATTACCTGAGGCACGCACACTGAGGCGCCTTTGAGCACGGTCAAAAGACCGCCAATGGCCGGCTCGCCGCGCGCTGCTCGCGGGTTGCTCGCGCGCAGCGCGTGAGCGCGTACGAATTAGAGCAAAATAGGCGAGCCGTGCGTGCCTCAACCCGAGGCTGCTCTAATTCGTACGCACCTTAACCTACCTATCTTTACAACATATATGTGCAAATTATATAATATATACAGAAAGTGAAATGTTATTAATGGGACCACGAGAAACAAGCCTCCCTCATGGTCCCATTGATTTGTCCCGTCAATGGGACCCCATTGATGGAACGAGAAAACGGTGTGTATGTGCCCTCAAAAGGGGTAAGCAGAGCATGTGACAGTATTTACACACATATTTAAGATTTCCCTAATATATTTTTTTCTTAGCTTATTTACATAACTTTTCATATTTAATTGTTCATATTGCAGCCTGAACAAGATGTGACAAACAGCAACTTTAAATCTGTGAAAAAAACAACCGACATTTAAACCTACAGCGAAGCTAAGAAATGTTGGAGCTACTTTACAGGAAGAAAATATCTAATGTTGAAAATAAAACATGTTATTTAATTCAGAGCACTTTTTATTAATTTTGTAAATATATAAGATAAGATGAGCTTTTATTTCCTTATTACAGAGTTTTTGACCATATTTTATGCACTATTTTAAAAATAAAGTTTTATATTGTTTGTTTTTATTATTTTTCACTAATATTTCACTTTCCTATTCACTATTCTTAAAATATTCTTCTTCTTCCGCATAAGGACCGCCTAAAGCGGTGAAAGCCTCCTCGAAAGCTTTCCAGGTTTCCCTGTCTTTAGCTTTTCTTCCCCAATAGCATCCCGCTGTCTTTTTGATATCATCACTCCATCTTGAGAGTGGTCTTCCTTTTCTTCATGTGCTGTCCATAGGGTCCCATTATGTTGCTACTGTTGTCTTTGACCACCTTTTGTCTTTAACTCTTAGTGTATGGCCTGCCCATTTCCATTTGAGTCGCAGCGCTTGTTTGACTACATCTGTGGCATTGGTTATTTTTCTGATTGACTTGTTTTTTACTCTATCTCTAAGTTTCAATCCCAGATAGCTTCTCTCCATTCCTCTCTGACATACCTTCAGTTTGTACAGCGTTTTTTTGGTTAGGGGCCAGGTTTGGCATGCATAAGTGAGACATGGGAGTAGGCAGGTGTTCATGGGTTTAGTTTTCAATTTAGTAGGCATTTTACTTTTGAAAATTTCCTTCAGGGACCAATACTTACTCCATGTGAGTTTTATTCATCTATCAACTTCTTTTTCAGTGCTTGATTTAAAGGAAATTAAGTGACCTAAATAAATGTAGTCTTCAACATATTCCCGTGAAGAATCTAGCATGATCTGTATAGGTTGTTTGTCATTACTTTTGTTTTGTCTTCGTTTACATGTAATGCCACTTTTTTGCTTTGAGTTGCTAGTGACTATATATATAGGTTTCCCAAAACTGTTCCGCATGCTTAATGATGTTATTTATGTAACATGCATCAAAAGTTTCCCATACTAAGATAACATTCCTTGTTACTTCGAAACATGGGTCAGCAACACAAAACAGAGGCTGTGGTATTGTATTTGGGTTTTAAATTTATTGCAGAAATTTCAGAATGAGAAATGAACACGTTTAGAATGACAATGACGACATTGACAGATGTCTACAAACCATCGATTGACATTTAAATATTTTTTTAGGGTTCCGTAGCCAAAATGGCAAAAACGGAACCCTTATAGTTTCGTCATGTCCGTCTGTCCGTCTGTCCGTCTGTCCGTCTGTCCGTCTGTCCGTATGTCACAGGCATTTTACTCGAAAACTATAAGGTGTATTTGAATGAAATTTTGAGGATAGGTGTATTTTGTTAGCCGCTACATACTTTTGTAATTAAAATGACAAAAAAAAAATTTTTTAGGGGTGCACTCCATACATAAAACTAAAAGTCAAAAAAAAAATTTTCAGTGTGACCCCCCGTGTGGCACATCATTCGATAGGCCTTTCAAAATAAACATAAGGTTTCTTAGCATTTTTTTTTGATTAAGTGAATAGGGTCGGAGATAATCGCCCCGAAAGTCACCAAAATTCTGTCCCCCCCCCTCTAATTTTTGAACGGTGTATTTTAAAAATATGGAAAAATTCATGGACATAGAGCTTATTAATTTCATTCACCGAAAATTGTTTTGAACAAGATCGGTTCAGAGGTTTTCGAGATATTGCTGAAAAACTGCCTTCCTCAAAGAAAAGGACGTAAGTGCCTTAAAATTTCTGTGACGATACGACCTTTTTAATAGGCACGGAACCCTTCGTTTTGCGTGGTCCGACACGCACTTGGCCGGTTTTTTTTTATATTCGGCGTGGTGCTATACATAGATTCAGCCACTACATGTAATTTACGAGAAGTCGTATCGCATATTTTCAAATAATTATAAAAAAAAACCGGCCAAGTGCGTGTCGGACCACGCAAAACGAAGGGTTCCGTGCCTATTAAAAAGGTCGTATCGTCATAGAAATCTTACGGCACTTACGTCCTTTTCTTTGAGGAAGGCAGTTTTTCAGCAATATCTCGGAAACCTTTCATCCGATCTTGTTCAAAACAATTTTCGGTGAATGAATTTAATAAGCGCTATGTCCATGAATTTTTTCATATTTTTAAAATACACCGTTCAAAAATTAGAGGGGGGGGGACAGAATTTTAGTGACTTTCGGGGCGATTATCTCTGACTGTATTCACTTAATCAAAAAAAATCCTGAGAAACCTTATATTTATTTTGAAAGGCCTATCGATTCATGTGCCACACGTGGGCTCACAATGAAAAAAAATTTTTTGACTTTTAGTTTTATGTATGGAGTACACCCCTAAAAAATTTTTTTTTAGTAATTTTAATTACAAAACTTTGTAGCGGCTAACAAAATACACCTATCCTCAAAATTTTATTCAAATACACCTTATAGTTTTCGAGTAAAATGCCTGTGACATACGGACAGACGGACAGACGGACAGACGGACATGACGAAACTATAAGGGTTCCGTTTTTGCCATTTTGGCTACGGAACCCTAAAAACGAAGCGACGAATTGCTAAAATGTTGAAATTAGTTTCTTGAATTACTCTATATTTTCGAAAAATAAAATAAAAATGGGGGGTTAAAAAAATGAACAATCCTAATTAAGGTGACGTAGGTTTATGGTCTGCTCTCCCTCTCACTGAGCATAAGCGTGAGGGAGATGGAAGTGCGTGTTCAGAAGATTTTTTAAGGCCGTGTCGGACAGCGATTTATCACCACCATTCTTTTTAGGGTTCCGTAACCAAAATGGCAAAGATAGATAATCGCCCGAAAGTCATTAAAATTCTGTCCCCCCCCCCCATCTAATTTTTGAACGCTGTATTTTAAAAATATGAAAATAAACATGGACTTATTAAATTCACTCATCGAAAATTGTTTTGAACAAGATCGGTTCAAAGGTTTTCGAGATATTGCTGAAAAACTGCCTTCCTTAAAGAAAAGGATGTAAGTGCCGTAAGATATCTGTGACAATACGACCTTTTTAATAGGCATGGAACCCTTCGTTTTGCGTGAGCCAACAGGCACTTGGCCAGTTTTGTCATTTTAATTTTGTATGCATTTAAGTAAATAAAAACCGGCCAAGTGCGTGTCGGACCACGCAAAACGAAGGGTTCCGTGCCTATTAAAAAGGTCGTATCTTCACAGAAATTTTACGGCACTTACGTCCTTTTCTTTGAGGAAGGCAGTTTTTCAGCAATATCTCGAAAACCTCTGAACAAATCTTGTTCAAAATAATTTTCGGTGAATGAAATTAATAAGCCCTATGTCTATGAATTTTTGCATATTTTTAAAATACACCGTTCAAAATATAGAGGGGGGGGGACAGAATTTTAGTGACTTTCGGGGCGATTATCTCCAACTCTATTTACTTAATCAAAAAAACCTGCCAAGTGCGTGTCGGACCACGCAAAACGAAGGGTTCCGTGCCTATTAAAAAGGTCGTATCGTCAAAGAAATTTTACGGCACTTACGTCCTTTTCTTAGAGGAAGGCAGTTTTTCAGCAATATCTCGAAAATCTCTGAACCGATCTTCTTCAAAACAATTTTCGGTGAATGAAATTAATAAGCCCTATGTCCATGAATTTTTCCATATTTTTAAAATACACCGTTCAAAAATTAGAGGGTGGGGGGAGGGGGGCAGAATTTTAGTGACTTTCGGGGCGATTATCTCCGACCCTATTCACTTAATCAAAAAAAACCGGCCAAGTGCGTGTTGGACCACGCAAAACGAAGGGTTCCGTGCCTATTAAAAAGGTCGTATCGTCACAGAAATTTTACGGCACTTACGTCCTTTTCTTTGAGGAAGGCAGTTTTTTAGCAATATCTCAGAAATCTTTCATCCGATCTTGTTCAAAACAATTTTCGGTGAATGAAATTAATAAGCCCTATGTCCATGAATTTTTCCATATTTTTAAAATACACCGTTCAAAAATTAGAGGGGGGGGGACAGAATTTTAGTGACTTTCAGGGCGATTATCTCCGACCCTATTCACTTAATCAAAAAAAATACTAAGAAACCTTATATTTATTTTGAAAGGCCTATCGATTGATGTGCCACACGGGGGGTCACAATGAATTTTTTTTTTGGCTTTTAGTTTTATGTATGGAGTGCACCCCTAAAAAATTTTTTTTTTGTCATTTTAATTACAAAACTATGTAGCGGCTAACAAAATACGCCTATCCTCAAAATTTTATTCAAATACACCTTATAGTTTTCGAGTAAAATGCCTGTGACATACGGACAGACGGACAGACGGACATGACGAAACTATAAGGGTTCTGTTTTATGTTATCAGGAAACTGCTAAAAAAACCGGTGTGCGTTTCTCTGACTATTATAATTTTAGGTATTTCTATCTAACGTGATACTTATTCAAAATGTACCTTAAAAACCGGCCAAGTGCGTGTCGGACCACGCAAAACGAAGGGTTCCGTGCCTATTAAAAAGGTCGTATCGTCACAGAAATTTTACGGCACTTACGTCCTTTTCTTTGAGGAAGGCAGTTTTTCAGCAATATCTCGAAAACCTCTGAACAAATCTTGTTCAAAATAATTTTCGGTGAATGAAATTAATAAGCCCTATGTCTATGAATTTTTGCATATTTTTAAAATACACCGTTCAAAATATAGAGGGGGGGGGGACAGAATTTTAGTGACTTTCGGGGCGATTATCTCCGACTCTATTTACTTAATCAAAAAAACCTGCCAAGTGCGTGTCGGACCACGCAAAACGAAGGGTTCCGTGCCTATTAAAAAGGTCGTATCGTCACAGAAATTTTACGGCACTTACGTCCTTTTCTTTGAGGAAGGCAGTTTTTCAGCAATATCTCGAAAATCTCTGAACCGATCTTCTTCAAAACAATTTTTGGTGAATGAAATTAATAAGCCCTATGTCCATGAATTTTTCCATATTTTTAAAATACACCGTTCAAAAATTAGAGGGTGGGGGGGGGGGGGCAGAATTTTAGTGACTTTCGGGGCGATTATCTCCGACCCTATTCACTTAATCAAAAAAAATGCAAAGAAACCTTATATTTATTTTGAAAGGCCTATCGATTAATGTGCCACACGGGGGGTCACAATGAAAAAAAAATTTTTTGACTTTTAGTTTTATGTATGGAGTGCACCCCTAAAAAATTTTTTTTTTGTCATTTTAATTACAAAACTATGTAGCGGCTAACAAAATACGCCTATCCTCAAAATTTTATTCAAATACACCTTATAGTTTTCGAGTAAAATGCCTGTGACATACGGACAGACGGACAGACGGACATGACGAAACTATAAGGGTTCTGTTTTATGTTATCAGGAAACTGCTAAAAACCGGCCAAGTGCGTGTCGGACCACGCAAAACGAAGGGTTCCGTGCCTATTAAAAAGGTCGTATCGTCACAGAAATTTTACGGCACTTACGTCCTTTTCTTTGAGGAAGGCAGTTTTTCAGCAATATTTCGAAAACCTCTGAACCGATCTTGTTCAAAACAATTTTCGGTGAATGAAATGAATAAGCCCTATGTCCATGAATTTTTCCATATTTTTAAAATACACCGTTCAAAAATTAGAGGGGGGGGACAGAATTTTTGTGACTTTCGGGGCGATTATCTCCGACCCTATTCACTTAATAAAAAAAAATGCTAAGAAACCTTATATTTATTTTGAAAGGCCTATCGATTGATGTGCCACACGGGGGGTCACAATGAAAAAATTTTTTTTGACTTTTAGTTTTATGTATGGAGTGCACCCCTAAAAAATTTTTTTTTGTCATTTTAATTACAAAACTATGTAGCGGCTAACAAAATACACCTATCCTCAAAATTTTATTCAAATACACCTTATAGTTTTCGAGTAAAATGCCTGTGACATACGGACAGACGGACAGACGGACAGACGGACATGACGAAACTATAAGGGTTCCGTTTTTGCCATTTTGGCTACGGAACCCTAACAAACCGGTGTGCGTTTCTCTGACTATTATAATTTTAGGTATTTCTATCTAACGTGATACTTATTCAAAATGTACCTTAAAAACCGGCCAAGTGCGTGTCGGACCACGCAAAACGAGGGGTTCCGTGCCTATTAAAAAGGTCGTATCGTCACAGAAATTTTACGGCACTTACGTCCTTTTCTTTGAGGAAGGCAGTTTTTCAGCAATATCTCTGAAACCTTTCATCCGATCTTGTTCAAAATAATTTTCAGTGAATTAACTTAATAAGCGCTGTGGACATTAATTTTTTCATATTTTTAAAATACACCGTTCAAAAATTAGAGGGGGGGGGACAGAATTTTAGTGACTTTCGGGGCGATTATCTCTGACTGTATTCATTTAATCAAAAAAATTCCCGAGAAACCTTATATTTATTTTGAAAGGCCTATCGATTCATGTGCCACACGTGGGCTCACGATGAAAAAAAAAAATTTGACTTTTAGTTTTATGTATGGAGTACACCCCTAAAAAAATTTTTTTTAGTAATTTTAATTACAAAACTTTGTAGCGGCTAACAAAACACACCTATCCTCAAAATTTTATTCAAATACACCTTATAGTTTTCGAGTAAAATGCCTGTGACATACGGACAGACGGACAGACGGACAGACGGACATGACGAAACTATAAGGGTTCCGTTTTTGCCATTTTGGCTACGGAACCCTAACAAACCGGTGTGCGTTTCTCTGACTATTATAATTTTAGGTATTTCTATCTAACGTGATACTTATTCAAAATGTACCTTAAAAACCGGCCAAGTGCGTGTCGGACCACGCAAAACGAGGGGTTCCGTGCCTATTAAAAAGGTCGTATCGTCACAGAAATTTTACGGCACTTACGTCCTTTTCTTTGAGGAAGGCAGTTTTTCAGCAATATCTCTGAAACCTTTCATCCGATCTTGTTCAAAATAATTTTCAGTGAATTAACTTAATAAGCGCTGTGGACATTAATTTTTTCATATTTTTAAAATACACCGTTCAAAAATTAGAGGGGGGGGGACAGAATTTTAGTGACTTTCGGGGCGATTATCTCTGACTGTATTCATTTAATCAAAAAAATTCCCGAGAAACCTTATATTTATTTTGAAAGGCCTATCGATTCATGTGCCACACGTGGGCTCACGATGAAAAAAAAAAATTTGACTTTTAGTTTTATGTATGGAGTACACCCCTAAAAAAATTTTTTTTAGTAATTTTAATTACAAAACTTTGTAGCGGCTAACAAAACACACCTATCCTCAAAATTTTATTCAAATACACCTTATAGTTTTCGAGTAAAATGCCTGTGACCTAAGACAGACGGACAGACGGACCCTCTAATTTTTGAACGGTGTATTTTAAAAATATGAAAAAATTAATGGATACAGCGCTTATTAAGTTCATTCACCGAAAATTGTTTTGAACAAGATCGGATGAAAGGTTTCCGAGATATTGCTGAAAAACTGCCTTCCTCAAAGAATAGGACGTAAGTGCCGTAAGATTTCTATGACGATACGACCTTTTTAATAGGCACGGAACCCTTCGTTTTGCGTGGTCCGACACGCACTTGGCCGGTTTTTTTTATGTCGCAAGTATGCTTACAGAGTCTAGTGGTGGTTGGCACTATTAATTTTTAGGGTTCCGTAGCCAAAATGGCAAAAACGGAACCCTTATAGTTTCGTCATGTCCGTCTGTCCGTCTGTCCGTATGTCACAGGCATTTTACTCGAAAACTATAAGGTATATTTGAATAAAGTTTTGAGGAAAGGTGTATTTTGTTAGCCGCTACATAGTTTTGTAATTAAAATGACAAAAAAAAAATTTTTTAAGGGTGCACTCCATACATAAAACTAAAAGTCAAAAATTTTTTTTTCATTGTGACCCCCCGTGTGGCACATCAATCGATAGGCCTTTCAAAATAAATATAAGGTTTCTTAGCATTTTTAGGGTTCCGTAGCCAAAATGGCAAAAACGGAACCCTT